>WBZZ01001399.1:77500-223074 GCA_019918135.1 Paulinella micropora
TCTTGTGATGTATGGAACCTCATTCATCACTCTTTCAAGTATGAACATATCTCTTGCGCGCAGAAACTGAGCATGTGTCGGAGGTGTCGAGACACTATGTGAAAAGAAAAAATCTGTTCAGTATACCACAAAACACTTACATTTCCTATGCAATCGTGAAACTTTCCTACAAAAACTAATGGTGCTTGCTTGAACATGAAGTGTTGGAGTGGTTGTCTTTGAGTTTAGTTTTGACCACTTTGAACTTCTCTTTTTGAGAAAATCTTTCAGTCAAATTAAAATTCAATAGTTAACATTTGCATTTATTGAAACAGCAACTATACAAAACTTTATTCACATTTTTCAAGGTGTTCAACGACATATGAAATTAAACAAAGGGAGACTATGAAAAAAATACAAAAAAAAGGAAAGTTAAACAGAAAAAGCCTCGGAAAAAGGGGGGGGGGGGGGGTGTTACATTACTACGATAACTGTCCTAGCGATATGAAGACTGAGGAATCATGTGACGAATGGACTCCGTCCTTGTATTAATAACCTCATGCTTATGAGGTTGCCGAGGGAGGGTTTCCCATTCTGTAGACGCCACTTTGTCTTTATTGAGACAGAACTTGAGGAAACTGATTCCAAACACTTGCACAATCAATTTGAACTATTGTATCTACCAGCGCCTAAACTTGAATAAAGGAAATACAAATGAGTAAATAGGTCAAGTAGTACTACTTGAAAAGCAATGAGTGTTACAATATTACGATATTTAATAACCGATAACTGTCCTAACGATATGAAGATTGAGGAATACCTAAAATAGTGACTCCGTAGCCTCCAGAGCAAGGATAACTGACAGACCGGAACTGTAAGTATTGTAGGCGCAGATACGTAAATATATGCTACTTTAATATACCCCTGTGTCGATGCAGACACAAAAGAGGCAGTTAATATTAATAACCATCTTAACCGAGTGACGATATTACTAGAAGTGGCCGTTACACTTTTTAGACAGGAATATATTATCGTTATGCCGGACAACTGGAATTAATTTACTTTGCTCCCGTGGGAGTGTTAGAACTAATAATTTTGTCAGTTATATTCAAAAGATATTATTTAATTCAAGCCGCGGTATTTATCCATCTAATTCCAAGCACTCTGAAAATAACCTAATCTTCCTCCTCTACAAAAGAGAGGAAACCAGTATGGCGGAAAATGTAGGAGACTGTCAGAGCCAAGCAACAAAAAGGAAGCAGAGAGCCATTCCCAAATGTCAGCCCCTAACGATATTATTATCCGGCGTAAACAGTAGTACCGGTTACTTGTCTTAATATTATCGTTTTCAACCGGCTCAAAAGTATATAAGTAAAAACGGATATAACCATATCTTGACGAGATATAGCTCATCTATACATCACTGTGTATAGGGGTATAAGAAAAGGTAGCATATTTACCTATCTGCGCCTACAATCCCCCCTCCCCGTCTTATACGAGAACCGTAGTTACTAGGGGTAGATTGATAAATATCGTCGGTTGAGAGCTTACTCTCCGGATCCGTTTCCTTTGTACCAACTTCTTTTAGTAAAATAGAATTAGTAATTATAATTCAATAGGCCGTAATATCAACAATTGCGGAACTTGAACTTTAATGATAGGACTGCCTCTAGTCATTGGACTTGAAGTATATCATTAGGACTGAATGTGACAATTGAATAAGTCAAGTCAGGACACGCGTTTTAAGATCGCGCCTTTTGTACCTAAATCTGTGCCTCAATAAAGTATTTCAGATGTGCATAATCAAGCAAGTCACAAAGTGCTCCGGTCTTGAACATCGTTCCTGTCAAATTATTAATATAAAGGGTTATGTCCTCCTTTACAATAGAATAACGGTTAGAATAATTTCTGACAGCAGTTACTTGGAAAACAGACAGTTACATTATTATTATAAGTTGATAGGACTGATAGATATATTAATTATGATTGAGCTAATTAATGAAATTAGCATTGTCAGCCAGTCACCTGTTTTGGTTTTACCACTCTTATTTTAGGCTGCAAACACTTAGTAAATATCTCACAATCTGTTCAACTGCGAACTAACAAAGTGTCCCGGTCTTCAACCCGGCCTCTGTCAACTAGCTACTGGATTTATTAACTACATTGGGTTATGAGTGCTTCTGCGACCAAAGATGCGGCGACTGTTATCCTGCGATGCAAGGCGCCTGTGTTCATCGATGGTGTTAAGGGGAGAAGCTGGACGACTGGTGGGAATACGTCGCGCCTCTGGCTGAAGTTCTGGAATGGCGGTCTGAGATTGAAGCTGAGCCTGCGGCGGCAGCACAGGATGCTGCTTTCGGGGACCGGAAGGAGAACAAGAGAGAGGCCAAGGTGAGGGAGGCAAAGGCTCCTGCGGATGCGAAAGCTTGACCGGGAGCCGGAGATGTTATTAATTTGACCATGCCACAGCGGCGTAAGATCTTGGCCAGGGGGGCAGATCTTTATGTGGTTGTACAAGGCGCTCGAGTACGGATCGCCGGCGGAAAGGATTGTTCGACACTTGGTCAGGGAGCCTACGCTGCGACCGGAGGAGATCATTAGTATCCTACGTCAACGCTACCAAGGGAACGCGGCCCATCAGAAGCAGAAGAGGAACAGCATCGTGAGCAACTGGCAATTTAATGCTAAAGACGATATGATGGCACAGCTGAGGGACTTCATGACTCATTGCGAGTTCCTGGAGGATCATGGTGAACCGGTCAGCGTCACATTGCAGATGCAGTTCGTGAAGACCGCCCTAGCCAAGTGCGCAGAAAAGCATTTGTGGAAGCAGTTCTTAGATGCGCAGGTTACCAATCCATCGCTGGAATGGGACGACTTCGAAGCGGCCTTCAAAAGGAGAGTCATCGCTAATGAAGCACAGAAGATGGTTACCAAAGAGGAGGCTACGATGGGGGCGAACGGGCAAGCAAAGGATAGCAAGAACGACAAAGGGGACAAGGGCGGAAAGAGCGAGAGGCCAAAATTGGAATGCTACAATTGCTCGAAAAACCACAAGTACTTCAGGTGTATGGAAAAGTGCCGCATACCTGGAAACGAGCATGTAGGCAAGTCGTGCCCAACGCTCAAAGATAGGTACAGCAAGAAAATTCCTAAGGAAGAAAAACAGAAGAAAGATGCCGCAACAAATGGAGGGAGAGACCAAGGACGCAAAGGTTCTGGTGCCCCGAAGAACGCACCCGCCGCGGCCGTGTCTTGTATGGCGTTCGATCTACAACGTCAGAGAAGAGCAACGATGGCTGATTCTGTTCCCAGATATGCTTTGGGTGAAGAAAAGTACCTAGCCCCGGCGGCGGATGGTTCGGGTCTGTGGGTGGTACCTAAGAAGGGGGAGAAGTCGGTTGGGAATGCGTTTATGACGCAGAAGGACACCCCGTTTCTCTACATGGGACCGCCAGACGAGGAAATGGAAGGTGACCTGAGGAATGGGAGGGTCAACATCGCCGACTTTCGAACGGTCTTTAACAACGCAGGCCGGGCGGAGCTACACTTCTGGGCGTGGTATTAACATCCGGATCACACCGGATGATTGCGAGCACTGGGCTGTGGGACTGGAGGCCAACGAACCCTGCAACAAGGAGACATTGATGCCACCGGAATGTGAGGCATGCAGCACGACTCAAGTGAACAAGAAGCGTTTGTGCTCTAGGTGCAAGACCGTGGTGTACTGCAACACTAACAGCCAGCGGCTGGATTGGAGGGCGCACAAGGACTTCTGCAACTACACGCAGAATGAGTGGAAGCAAGCGTGGGAAAAAGTGGTCGGACAGTTGGATCCGAGAGGAATGGGACCTCATGGACTGGACCGGACGAGAATGAAAGCGGACTTTGCTTACAAAAGACTGCTACGCTACTGTCACGTCAAGCCTAAAGAGGACGAGCAAGCTAGGGCTTTTCAGCCTAGGTACAACGACATTCTGCTTATCATGGGTGCGCCTGAAGGGGCGAAGGAGTATGTTGAGATGAGCTGGGATTCGTTACAAGATGCGAAGAAGCACGCGGCTACTGAAGCGGAACGTACCCTGTTGCGAGGGAAGGAGCGTTTCTTTCCGTGGTCATACCAACAGTCAGCACTGGAGGAAGAGAAAAAAGAGGCACTGGCGAGATACGGGCAAGCGAGAAGTACTATGTCGACTGCAAGCCAAGGTGTGGGTGTGAGCGTCAGTGATACATCTACAGTGGGGGACAGGCGTGTTGGTCCGTGGGACGACATGAATACCGTAATCACCTTAGAGCAATCGCTGGGGGAGGACCCTGTGCGCCGGGATGATGGCAGAGAGGATGAGGTGGTGGAAGAGAAGAAGCCACCTAACACGTCGCAACAAGGAAGATGATTGTGGTGGAGCCATGCGAAAGATTTTGACGGGGAGCTTCGACGCTGATAATTGTCAGTACCGTTTTAACACGGCGAACCCGCCTGGGTAGAGGAAGGAGAAGAAAGGATTCTCACCTTTTCCTCGATCCAACACCGCATTCTGGTCTACGAGCATGAGGCTAACGACTATGGTTGACATGAGTGAATTGAATGGGGTGTTCCACTTCGGAGAGACGACGGCTCGTCAATTTTTGCAGCAGAACGGGCTGACTCCAAAGGGAAAGGAGTCTACTCTACGATGTGATTGCTCAGCCTGCTCTACTACTAAAATTACTAAGCATTCTTCGTTTGAGGGGGTATCGCTAACGCTGTGTGCGAAGACTGGGGAGGATTGGAGTGCAGACGGCACTTGTCGCATACAGTTCCCGCTGTATGGAAACACACCGTACTGTCTGCCATTTGTTGAAAACGTATCTGGCTACCTGAAGGGGTATTGGAACCCAACGAGGGAGTCTGACATTACTGTCAGACAGCTGGCAGACGTGAGGGTGTGGTCAAAGACTCAAACGGGAAATGACATGAAACAGTTCCGAACGGACAAGGAATGGATTTCAAAGGCGGTGAAAAATTTCCTGAAGCGCGAGGGGATTGAACGTCTGTTACCCGTCCGTGCGGACTCCAACAAAGATGCGTATGCAGAGGCGGGTATTAACATTATTTTCTCACTGGCAGCTACGTTGCTCACTGCGATGAGTGTGCCTGTCTACTTCTTGCCTATGGCTGTCGATTATGCTATCTTTCTCATCAATATGCAAGCAAGAGCAGGGGCATAGACGACGAGGCACGAAATGTTCTACAAGAGGCCAGCTCCACCATTCTCTATTCTGAAACCGTTTGGGTGCCTCTGTGTGTACTACAAGGGTGGCAAGAAAGGGCAAGAGAAGGGAGTGGCAGGAGTCTCCATGGGCGTGAGCACGGAAGAGTCGGCCTACAAAGTATGGAGCTACTACGAGTGCAAGATGGTTACGACGGCAGACATGGTCGTCCGAGATCCTACTGTGCATGGCTGGCCTACTCTCTACCCACGAGGAAAGATGGCTTCGTCGTTGCAACATCACTTCCAAACAGCTACCACCGTTCGAGAAAAAGAGGACGAAAATGGCGAAAAGCCCAGTGCATTTTTCACGCCAAGTGAGCAACGAATGCTTGACAAATTACTTGACGTGGTCACTGGTGAAGGTAAAAATGACGCCTGGGAAGTGGACGACGTAGTGGAAGACGTGGCGGACGGTCCGGAAAAGGGTTCACGCACGTCATTGTCTCCCAACTGACGAAAGTGGTGTCGTAAACCTGGTGAGCGTTGGAGGTGAGGAGTCGAGTGGTGGTCGTGTGGCAAGGGTGGGAGTTGGTGCTGCGACTGGGAATGTAAGGGGGGTAGCTGCTAGTGCACCTTTGTCATGCTCGACGGGTCTGCAGAGTCGGGGACGTGGCGAGCAGAAGAGAGACGCGAGGGGGGTTCCAGTTGATTGGACGGGCAACCATCGATGTGTCGAACATAGTCGATGGTGTGAGGAGCAGACGAGCAACTAAACCTGTCAACTTTGGCTCTGGGGCGTACCTTGTAACTGTGCCGGTTCCTCATCGTGTGGCTACTGCCTCGGGGAAATTCAACGAGTCGAGGTTCAAGGACATTGATAAGCACCTGAAGCTGGGTGCTATCGTGGAACGTCATGTCTCCGAGAAGCCTCCTGGTCAGCCTTTGGTTCCGACAGGGTTCGTGGACTTTGAGAAGAGGGAGACGGTAGACGAACCGGTTGTCGACACGAAATCGAGGATTGCAGGGATTGGGTTCCGTCAGCCGGCTTGGCAGTACGATAGAAGAGATCTACCGACGTGCAGAGATGAGCTTGTCTGGTCTACGTGTGCCCTGACTGTCTTGCAAGACCTGGACATATTTGGCATGGATCAGGAGAGTGCGTTTCCACAGGTGAAGCTGCGTGTGCCAGTGTGGCTGCAACCTCCGGATGGATACACACCACCTAATGTGGTGTGGGAGGCTCTTGGGGGGGTTAATGATTTGAAGCCCTCTGGCCATATCTATTGGAACGACAGGGTTGTTCCAACTCAGAAGAAGATAGGCTTTGAGCAGAGCATTTTGGAGCCGGTCATGTTTGGGAGGATTGATCCAGAGACCAACAAGACTGAGGTGCTACGTATCATGTAGATGATAATATACATGCTGCAGCGTCAAAAGGCAGTCGGGAGTTGTATGTGAAGAAGCTCAATGAGGAGTGGGGGAAGGTTAAGGACTTGGGGCGGTTGAGGAGTTTCTCTCTCTTGAGTTCGAGGTCAACAGGAAGGGTGGTGTGTACACCATAACCATCTTTCAGCGTACTTACACGGAAACATTGATGGCGAGGTTTAAGAGCAGCGATGGGAGACAGTGGATGCCAGCGAAAACACCATGGTTGCCAGAGGGGTCAAAGATGGTGCCGGCTTTGGTGGAGTACTCTCCGCAGGAGATTGTCGGGAGCTACATCTACTTGAAAGCTAGTTGCCGGAGTCTGTGCTTCCGCTGAGTTACCTAGCTGAGTACCAGTCAGACAAAGAGAAGTTTGACTATCGACCAGCGGAGCAGCTTTTGCGATACTTCCTGTTTGTTAAGAACAGAGGTGTGGTGTTCTCTTCGATGGGCAACCGGACGCCGGAGGCGGACTCGGATTCATCTGTGGGGAATGGAAGCCGAATGTATTCGCGAACGGGGGGAGTGGTGTTTCTCGCTGGTGGGTCGGTGATGGTGAGGGCTTCGAACCAGAAGCATTTGGCCAGCGGAACACAGGAAAGTGATACTTATGCAGCCTCGGAGGTATTGCACGACCTGGAGACGGTGCGTAATGTGATTAAGGCTTTGCCTTGGTCAGATAAGAATCCATTGAAAGCGGAGTTGATAGCATCGCCCATTCTCAATGTCGATAACCAGGCCACGGTTTGTAGTGCAGCAAACTCGGTGTTTGGTAAGAAGTTGCGTCACATCGCGCTGAGGCATTACCACCTTACGGCAGCTATGAGGAAGGGGGAGGTAGTGATGCGCTTGGTCCCGTCGGGGACAATCGTGCAGATGTTTTGTCCAAGAAAATTGCAAGCCCGTCCTTGTTCAAGAAGTGGGCAGATCGGTTGTCTGGACACCAGCCGAAGTAGGCAATTGAACAGGTGTTGTTGGTTTTTGCTCATTATAGGTGTCCTATGACTTAGATGATAAGTACAGACTCTAGTTAAGACATTTACTGCATTCTGATTCTATTAGTAACTACCTCTGAAATTACGGGGAGCTTTACAATAGAATAACAGTTAGAATAATTTCTGACAGCAGTTACTCGGAAAACAGACAGTTACGTTCTTATTATAAGTTGATAGGACTGATAATCATATTCATTATGATTGAGCTAATTAATGAAATTGAAATTGTCAGCCAGTCACCTGTTTTGGTTTTGCCGCTCTTATTTTAGGTGGCAAACACTTTACTCAGTAAATATCTCACAATCTGTTCAACTGCGAACTAAGAAAGTGTCCCGGTCTTCAACCCGTCCTCTGTCAACTAGCTACCGGATTTATTAACTAAATTGTCCTCGTCTGCGCTAAAGGATGCTGCGACCGCTATTCTACAGGGAAAGGCGCCTACGTTCAAGGATGGTGTGTCGGGACGGAGCTGGGATGATTGGTACGCGCAAGTTCGGGCGGATCTTGCGTCGGTGGAATGCTGGGACTATGTGAAGCCGCTGGGGGAGGTACTTCAGTGGCGGGCCGAGGTTGAAGCAGAACTGCTGGCAGATGCTAAGGAGGCCAAGGATGGAGCTGCGCGGCGTGGAAGGGGGGATGCCAAAAATAAGGATCAGAAGCACGACTTGACTCCGATTCAACGGAGGAAGGTTCTGGCCAGAAGGGCTCAGATATTAATGTGGATATACAAAGGCCTGGAGTACGGAGCTGCGTCGGAACGCATCGTGAGGCACCTAGTGCGGGAGGAGCAAGTACGACAGGAGGAATCAGTAAGGATGCTACGGGAAAGGTAATAAGGGAACGACGCGCACCAGAAACAGCAAAGGAACAATATGGTCAGCGCATGGAAATTTAATTGTAAAGAAGATCTTCGTGCTCAACTGAGCAACTGTGAGTCACACTGTCAGTTCCTGGAGGATCACGACGAGCCAATCAGCGCGACATTGAGAATGCAGTTTACTAAGACTGCACTTGGAAGGTGTGAACACAGGCTACTGTGGAAACCCTTTTTGGACGCTCAGGTGTCTGCGCCTTCTGCAACCTGGAATGAGTTTAAGCAGCTCTTCGAAAGAAGGGTGATCGCAAATGATGCTTTGTCAAGGGAGGAAAGAGCGGCAGGAATAGCTATGGTGGCAACACAGCAGCGACCGAAGGAGACTACGACAAGTGGGACGAGGAAGTTGGAATGTTAATACAACTGTGGCAATCCGCATAAGTACTTCACGTGCACAAAAAAGTGCCGGATCCCGGGCCACGACCATCAGAGAAGAAGATGCCCTACGTTGGAGGGGTTGAAGTCAGACTTAATTACTTTCTCGCGGGTTTTTCGCTTTGTAGGCTTCTTCTTGCCCATATATTTCAAAAAAAATTAACGATTTGAAGTGTTGAAAGATCATTCATTTTCTCACCAAAGTTAAGATATGCTCGTTTGCCTTTCACTTTGATATATGGTCAGCCATCTTTGGTTCTGTATATCCTCGGCGGTCGTTGTTTGACTTTCTTCTTCTGCTTACTTCTCATTACTACTATTATATTGAGTAAAAAAAATTAATAACATAATTTACATTTGAAAGGGCAAGCCCTTTCAAACCCACCCGCGGGGTTGTAGGGGTTTACCCCTACCGAAACTTGACTGCTCCGCCTCGTTGCTTCCCATATCCTTGTTTCGCCGCCGCCCTCGCTACACGATCGGCATAAGGCACTCCGACATCGCTTAAAAATGTAGCTCCTCTTGATATCGCTCTGTTCTTTCTCAACCATCTCTCAACATTTTCAGCTGCTTTTCCTACTTTTGCCCAGTTAACTTCACATCCTGTTTGTTTCTTTTTTGATTTTCTCTTTCCTTCTGCTTGTGGCATACTGGGATTGTAGCTGATATTGTAACCTGATGGACTACTGATAATCACTGGTGATGTTGGCATCTATATATAGTTCTGAAAAAAATAAATAATAAAATTACAAAAATCGCTTGTTGAAATTTTGCCTTAGTTCGTCAGACACCGCATCAACATACAAAAAGTTAAACCGTTCCTTGGTAGCCTAGTGATATTTTTCAATGAAGTATTATAGGTCGTAGCTGAGGTCTAAATGTTTATACACGAGTTCAATTTTATCAACAATCTAAACTGGAAAAATGAGTAGGTAGTCTAACTGTTTAATCGCCTCAGGCCGTAAGTCGTTTAGGTATTGCGAACTCATAATCACCTTTAACTTGTAATGTCTATTTTTTCTCAAGAAGGTCGTTCACGGACTTATCACTTAAACCTGACCCTAAATCATCTAGCACGAACACGACTTCTGGTGTAATGTATTTGCTCGGTCTCGGTGGTTTTTTGCCTCCCTCCTGTTTCTTTTCTATCTCTTTGCCAAAATATAAAAACTTCGGCTTCGGTTCTTCTTGACGGTCCCGCACAATCTCGCCTTCTTCTTGCTCTTCGTATTGAGCTTGTCTAACTCGTAATCAATCACACTGTAGCCGTCCGTTTTCAAATATGTGAATATAGCCATCGGGTTTCCCTTCTTCTTAAAGTGCTTAACCATTTCTCTGTAGATGTGGTCCTTGTGTATTGTGCTGGCGATGAAGACAATACGGGTCTTTTTGTCAGTTGTCCTTTTCAGGATTTCAAACACTGCCGTGCTCTTACCGCTCTTCTTGCGAGCAAGCAAAAATATATTGGCATACGGTTTGTCAAACAACTTATATCCTTTTGCCAACTTGTCGCCATCTCCGTTTTGCTTGACTGGTCTAACTTTAATATCGTTAATTTTCTCCATCACTATATTTTTATCATCCGAGAAATTCTAAACAAATAACAATTCTTCCGCCCAGTGCTTCAGTCTCAATTTCGCCATTGTCTGTTTTAAGCACTTCAAAAGTGTATTGATCGTCGGTCCAATTAATAATCCCCAAGTTGTAGCTAAGATTGGAAATGTTTGCTACATCACTGTCGGCGAATGCGCCAATAATTCCGATGCGGTCCATATGAAGGATTTTCGTTTTCGTCTCAGCCTCATTCATATAGTGTATAAATTTTACATTCACTCTAGTCGGTGTAAAGTTCATTTGAATGTTTTTGTTCAATGTCTTGCTACCATTAATCCCGCCTGGAAAATCATTACTCAGAAAAATAATCTTTTGGCATTTATAGTCTGCCATGCCGTTTTGCAAACGTAGCTTTGCAATCGTGATGCCCTCTATATTACTACTCAAACTTTTTATTAATTAATATTTCTGCTCAGACCGCCTGTGATTTCTATTCACGAGTCAGCGAAAAAAAGAATGAAAGTTGTCTTTATTATATTCAAAAAGGAATAGAACCAAAATTTAAATGTGTGTATAAGCCTATGAGTGATTGGTGTGTGAGTTGGGATGAAGCTATCCCTTTAATGTGCTCGGGTAGTGATGCTTCTTGGTATAAAACTCAATATATGAATGTTCATTTCTTTGAAGAAGGAGATGGAAGCACTATGCCAATCAATAGTGTAAGAACACCCATATACACGTTAGTCTGCTCGCACGGCAAGTTATGTTGAACAAGTTTTGCTAAGCAAATATCAATGATTGATATTATTATCGTCATTTGGAATAAATACTTAATCATTCTGCTGTCGGTCGGTCTGTTTTTTATACAACAACAATTCCAGTTATCTTCCAATTCGTGGTCAATTTTTTTGTTCCTCATTCTTCAATGAAATATCCAAAACACGGTTCTTCAACTCTGGTGTCAGGTCGCCATCTACTTCTATGACTGGCGGTGGTGGGTGTAATCTAGGGTGAATTAGGGAAAACGACTGGTCGGATTTCTGATAATTGGTTTGCTTGGTCTTGTAATATATTAAGTAAAATTTTCTTTTCTTTTTCTAAATTATCTACCTTTTCCGTTAAATGTTGAAAAGCACTGACCAGTATCGGAATAAAACTTGTATATGTTATGCCTTCAAGGTTTTCTTCATCACCTATTTTCATATCCGTAGTCGTGACAAACTCTGGAAATATTTTTTTTACTTCATCCGCTATAAAACCACAATTCTTACTTTCTTTCTTCTCATCTGTTTTCTAATAATACGAACAACAATTTAATTTCATTAGTTTCTCGCAACAGTCGCCATATTCTAATGTCTTCATATCCGCTTTCAATCTCCTGTCTGATGAGTAGCCCCAACCGCCTCCAACCGCCATGTAACAATAACCGCCCGAAGGTTCTCCATTTGAATTTAAAGTACACCAAGTATAAAGTTGTGCACCACTATGACCAATGAAACCGCGGTTATTAGCATTATTACCAGACCTTATTAAAATCATAGGTTCATTAGGAAATCCTGACCTTGTTCCTATTTGAACCGAAGTTGAAGAACAAGACGAAGGAACATATAACCCGTCTGAATGTATATGGGTTCGTGTAGCAGAACCTGTTGCTTGAAAGTATATGTTGCCATACTCTTTAATATACATTTCATTTGAGTTTCTCTTACAAAATACATCGTGGTTATCGTCAGACCACCTTATCCCGCAGGTTGCTGTCGTGCCGTCCGAAAAGTAAATTTGCGAGCCTGTATTAGTCATTGTAATATTTTGAGCCGAACTAACACCAGCATTTGCGGTTATTAAACTACTTGCTGTTATTGCTCCTGTTGTTGTTATAGTGCCCGCATTTTTTATGTTCATTGCTTCACTAAATGCTATGTTTCCTGCCAGTGCTACTCCCGATTTGTAGTTAAAAGCGAGTTTATCACTCATTTTGTATATTTGAAAGTTTGAGCCTGGGTCGCTTGATTTCCAGTTAGTGCCATCAAAATAACTATCAAAATTTAAAGAAATGTTGTCTTGACTCCAGTTTAATAATTGGAATGTGTGATAAACGGAATCGTGAACAAATGCTTGAATGTGCGGACCATTTATATTACCACTTGTTCCATACAATTCTAAGCCCCCTGTCGCACCTGTTCCCTTTGTGATTCTGCCTATTATACACGGGACAACTGATGAAGTTGCTAATTTTCCGCTAAATTCTTTCGTCCCTGCCATGGTTCGGTTTCCTGTTAATTTCACATTCTGTCTGTCTAATGTGTCTACATAACCTTTTGTCGCCCCGTCTGCTGAAGCTGACGGAGTGGCTAAGTTTGTTATGCTTTGGCTTTTCATATCAACTCACGCATTTGCTGTTATCAATCCGCTGGCCGTTAATGTGGTTACTGTTAACCCCGCATTCGCTGTTATCAATCCGCTTGCTGTTATTGCTCCGCTTGTTGTTAATGTGTCGCACGTAATATTTCTAATCAATGTTATATCATAATTAAAGGTTTCATAATCGAAATACAGACTGGCGATGCGGACTTGGCTTCTAAATGAAGTTCCGCCACTTCCCGCCTTGTTCGCGACGAATATGATATATCTAGCAGAAGCATTTGAAGCGGGTGTATATGTTTTAGTTGTTTGTGAAGCGTGGGCCCCGTCTGTGAATCCCATAATGTGAATGTAATGTTGTCAGTGCTCACTCCCACATACCAAATGCTCGGTGTTGTTTCAATGTAATTAGCAGACGAAGACCTGACATAATATTTTTTTATCCTGTATACTGCCCCAAAATATATTTTTATGTGTTCGCCCGTGTATGGTGTTCCTCTCCAAGTGTTTGTGTTTGGTGGAACTCTTAAATAAACTCCTGTCATGTCGTTGTAGTGTAAGTTGCTCGACCAATAATCGTTTTGGTTGACATTAAAAGCCATATATGCGGGATCGTATCCAGTAGAAGCAGAAGCAACAAAACCAGCCAAGTTGTTGGATGTCATAGTCTGCGGCCTGAGTACATAGTAAAAAATGAAGCACCCATTTTAATATCGCCCGACATTGTCCAACCCGTTAATGAAAGGAAAGATAATGACCCAGTGGAATTTACCCAGTTTGTGCCGTTGTATGTTAGTAATTGACCATTTGCGGGTGTCGTTATTACTACATCACTTAAAGCATCTATTGATTTATTGCCTAGCCTTGTGTCAAAGTCTGTATTTGCTCTCGCGGTGGTGTAATATAAATTAGTGCCCTCTTTTAAGTCCGCAGCTGATTTAGCTGTGAGCCGTGTGTCAAAGTCTGTATTTGCTCTCGCTGTCATATAATATAAATTTGTTCCCTCTTTTAAGTCTGCGGTTGTTTTAGCTGTTAGCCGTGTGTCAAAGTCTGTATTTGCTCTCGCTGTGGTATAGTATAGATTGGTTCCTTCTTTTAAGTCTGCGGTCGTTTTAGCTGTGAGTCGTGTGTCAAACCTTCCATCAGTATAGTATAAATTGGTGCCTTCTTTTAAGTCAGCGGTTGTTTTAGATGTGAGCCGTGTGTCAAACCTTCCATCAGTATAGTATAGATTAGTCCCCTCTTTTAAGTCTGCGGTTGTTTTAGCTGTGAGTTGTGTATCAAAGTCTGTATTTGCTCTGGCTGTCGTATAGTATAAATTGGTTCCTTCTTTTAAGTCTGCGGTTGTTTTAGCTGTTAGCAGTGTGTCAAAGTCTGTATTAGCCGTTGCTGTGGTATAGTATAGATTGGTTCCTTCTTTTAAGTCTGCGGTCGTTTTAGCTGTGAGTCGTGTGTCAAACCTTTCGTCAGTATAGTATAAATTGGTGCCTTCTTTTAAGTAAGCGGTTGTTCTAGATGTGAGCCGTGTGTCAAAGTCTGTATTTACTCTCGCTGTGGTATAGTATAAATTAGTTTCTTCTTTTAAGTCAGCGGTTGTTTTAGATGTGAGCCGTGTATCAAAGTCTGTATTTGCTCTCGCTGTGGTATAGTAGAAATTAGTTCCTTCTTTTAAGTCAGCGGTTGTTTTAGCTGAAGGTCGTGTGTCAAAAGCATCATCAAATGTATCCGTTGTTATGATTGAAGAAACCAATATCGTATTTAATAAACTAACTCCTGTTATATTCAAATTCCCTCCCATATTAATGTTGCCAAATTCATCAACATTTATTGGAAATGTTTTATTTACCCAGTTTATTGAGTTATATGTAAGATAACTATTAGTGGCTATTGGTGCGGTTATGACTACATCAGAAAGTGTATTGAACCAAGGGCGGTATTCCTCCATTTGCCATCTACATCATTATATGTTAAGTATTGCCCGACCGCTGGGGCAGATATGTTAGTGTATATGAGATTGTATAAACTGGTTTGATGCGGATTACTTGTATTAGAACGGAGTTGAGTTGAGGCTTTAACCTCGTCATTGTCCCTCACTCGTTGTTCTGAATAGTATAATTTTTTTCCCTCTTTGATGTCCGATGTGCTTTTGGTAGCCAGCATCGCATCAAATCGCCCGTCAGTATAATAAAGATTTATGGGGTCGGCATCTTCTGGCACTCTGTCTGTATTTAAGCCGATAATATTTGTGTTCGTTAAGTCTAAGTTTTTTGTATCTATACTATCAACAGCCAACTCATTAAGGCCTAAGAGCGTTTTATATTGTGACATCGGTATATATATTGGATAATAATGAATCCGATTGAAGATTATTTTGGTTAATGTCGAGAGGTAACAGAGAGATTGCCATAAAAAACCTTGAAAAAGCGACTGCAATGAAGAACAATATGCGAGGCAAAGAAAGAGTGTGAGGGCTAAGGAACTACTCGGAGAGGAAGATGCTAAGAATGTGAAAGAAATGACTGACGACAAAAAGATGGACCACATTACTAAGAAGCAGTTGGCTAAGGATATGATAGACGGGACGGATGGCGAGCCAATTGAGGAAAGCAGTTCTGATGAGGAGACGATTGAACAGGACTTCGTAGATATTGTTGCCCGACGGGTTGCTGGTATGAAATTAAAGACTAAGCAGAAGAAGGTGAAGAAAGTGGTAAAAAAGAAAGTGGAAGAAGAAAGCGAGGGCGACAGCGAAAGCGAAAGTGAGGAAGAAGAGGAAGAACCTAAGCCTAAGAAGGGTAAAGGTAAGAAATCAAACATATCAGTTAATGTTTATAACCAACAACCCGAGAAACCAAAAAAAGAAAACAATGATACATCTAAAATTTTTCTTAAGTTTTAATATAATGAGTGAGATAAAAACCTGCCGTTAGATGTTCGTTTACACATTATGGATTATTTATACAATCATCGTAGGTATGACTTCAATAGTTGCTATGTGTGTGGATTAACTCTGTGTTTACCTAACAGACAGATTACAGAAATTGACGATAGTTTTGATTGGTTTTATATGTAGGAGTTTTGTTCTTATTATTGTTTTTAAACTAGAAAAGAAGAAAGAGTAAAATATAAAGATAAAGCATAGGTGTGATAAGGTATTAATGTCTTCCAATAAATGTGTATATTGTCGCCGTGAAAAGCCTATGTCATTATTCTACGATGGACGACGAACTTACCGTATATGCCTACCGTGTAGGGTTAATATCCGAAAACGAAAAGACTTTAAATTTATTCAATACTGTATTCACAACAATATGGCGAGGAGATGTACTTTACGTCAATATCCAAAATTTGACCCAGTTGTAGATGATGCTTTTATTAACTACCTTGAATATAAAACATTTGGAAGTTGTAGAAAATCAGATTATACCGATCCACTGTTTTAAGAATTATTGAACAAATTATATTATTATTAATATAGGACGGATGGATTACAAACATACAGGAAATATACAAAATACAGGCGATACATCTACCGACGTAGTAGGTAATGAAGTTGTGGAAGATAAGGATGAACTTGAAAAACAGAAAATTGAAGAGGCTTCTGAAATACACCATCAATCTAAAGCACCTAAAAAATGGAATACTATACTAGCCCCTGAGCCTGAACCATTAAGCCAAGTGTTCATTGACTTAATGGATATGTTTAAAATAGCTACTAAGAAAGGAAACAAAAACTACAATTTTGGTTTAGTGATTATTGATGTTTATTCTCGTCGTGGTTGGATTGAACCGATCAAAAATAAAACAACCAGTGAAGTATTAGAAGGATTAAAGAAAATGACAAAACCTAAAAGAATTACATCTGACAACGGCAGTGAATATAAAGGGCAAGTTGCTGAATATTTTAAAGACAACGGAATTGAACATACAACGAACGAAGTTGGCGACCACCGAACTATGGGCATAGTAGATAGATTTATTAGAACAATAAGGAACGATTTAAATTTTATGTGGAAGTTAATGATGATTTCATTTGGGTTCCTTACATTTATGAAATTGTAAATAATTACAACAATACATACCATAATACAATAAAAGCTACACCTATGGAAGTCTATGATGGTAAAAAGAAAAATGATCAAGAAATATATAGAGCTGGTCTTATTAATAAATTTCCTAAGAATTCAACCGTAAGAAAAGAACTAGAAAGAACTGTTTTTAGTAAAGGCGATGTTCAGTATTCAAAAAAAGTATATACAGTCAAAGGCCGGAAAGGTTTTAAGTTTATTTTAAATTCGGATGAGATTGTCAGTCCTCAACAATTATTAAAATCTAAAATGAAAGAACAAGCGGAAGAAGTTAAACCTCAATGAGCCGACAAAGTAAAGGAAGCAACTAAAGAAAAGAAGACCTGTCACTTATTAAAGTCACTAGATATTAAACCGGAGAATATCAGGTCAAGTGCTCGTATTAAAAAGAAAAAAGAAATATTAGATTTGTAAGTTATTATCGACTACATACGCTTTGCAAGCGTAGCTTTGCAAGCGTAGCTTTGCAATCGATAGATGTAATTTAATACCGGAAGCTAAGTCTATTCAATAATATAATTGATAGATAACATAAAGTTTATAATGTTTTATTTTTTGTCTACATCAGCCTGCTTCTTTTCTTCAGCTTTCTTCTTCGCCTCGCGAGAGGCCTTGTTAAAAAACAAAACTGTTTTTACAGTTTTATCTACTTGGTGCTTATCGCAAACCTTTTCGATGTGGGACAGCTTGGTGGACAACAAAAAAAGAAAAAGATATGATTACCTGAGGAATAGCAGGAGCTGGCTCTTCGGCTTTCTTCTTCGGAGGCATCACCTACACACACAAAAGACAAAATTTCTTTTGATAATGAGGGGCTTTCGCCCCAATTTTTTTGGGATATTATTATTTAATTCAGTGTTTAAAAACACAGTATATAAGACAGGCTAGTTTTAGACCCTACCTGCCAAGGGGTCATTCCGTGGACATAGGTTGTTGCGATAGTTGTTGTTGTTGTTGTTGTTGTAGTAGTTGTCGTTGTTGTTGTCGTCTTATCGCTGCTAATATAGCATTATCTAATCTCATTCGTTTATTCGTAATACATAGCAAAACAAAATTCATTCCGTCTGTCGTGTTTATTCCAGACTTCACATTTAACCCCTTTTAAGAATACAGCTTGTTCTTTGGCTTCCTTTGCGACAGCAACATCTTCTCTCGCTTGTTTTATTTTTCGAACCTGTTTTTCTATAGCTTTTATTTCTTGGTTATTCTTTTCTTTCTTCTCCTCGAGAGACATTATTTGTTTATCAATTGACTTATTTTCTCCAATCAATTTCTCTAATTGTCCTTTTTGAAATAACAAGTCATTTATTTTTCTTCTTTTCTTCACTCTTAATTCTACATCTTCATCTGTCTCAGGTGTAAAACGGTGGGTGTGATATGGAGTTGTTGACCATTTTTTTTTGTTTTTTTTGTGTGTGAAAGTGATGAAGGTAAGACCGCACTCCCGAATGCATTCTTGTCGGTGAAGTTTCGCTGACAAATTCTATTTCTATCGAAATGATTTTGACAAGAACGACGGTAATCTCCGCAATTTGTTCAACAAAAACTGTTGGAACCCTTCAGATTTTGGGCTTCGAGAAAATCTTCTACATTCATCAATTGTTTGAAGAGTTTTTAGCCGTTTTCTATTTCCACTATTTCCTGTCCGTTGTCTTTTTGTCCCGGCGGGCCGAACGGTGTGTCTCTGTGGTTGTATGTATTGAAAAAGTGTCTTGTAGTGCGAACCTATACTACTTATCTATCTATCTATCTATCTATCTATCTATCTATCTATCTGTCTATCTGTCTGTCTGTGTGTGTGTCTATCGGTCTATCTATCTGTCTATCTATCTATCTGTCTATCTGTCTGTCTATCTATCTACCATCTATCTAAGCTATCTTACTCTCTGTCTGTCTGTCTGTCTCCGTCTGTGTCTGTCTCTTGTCTGCAAGTGGTCTGTTTGTCTGTCTGTATCCATCTATCTCCGAATCTATTTCAGTCTATCACTGAATTCTACCATTTATGAGGAATGAGATCAGGGACAAGGGGAGACAGAACAGAAAGAAAACTTTTGTTCTTTTTTATTAATAGAAAAAAAGAAAAAAGAAAAAAGAAGGGAAGTCTCGATTCGGCAGACAAGGCAACCTTGTTCACGGGGAGTGCCACAACATGTGGTTGCAAAAAATTCGTGTTTTTGCGGCTGCTAGCTGAACCAGCTGATTCATCTGCGTTGTTCCGTCAATGGCCATTACATAAGTTGGCAGGTGAGTTAATTTGGCCCATGTCCCAGACTCAGCCACAGTTGGCGTATGTGGAAAACGGATTGTGCGTTTACATGCACAAGGAGCCGGACGTAGCGTACGGAATGCTAGAGAAGATATACAGATCATTGAGGGAACAACGGGGTCTATTCGTTCCTTTGAATTTTGACTGGCGTACTATTGATCTGCATACGTACGCAGATGCGGATTTGGGCAAATGTAAGTTTACACGACGATCTCGCTCCGGTGAGTTGCAGTTACTCACTGGACCGGTGTTCTGGAGTTCGCGTCGGCAGTCGACAGTGGCGATGTCGACACAAGAGTCGGAGACTATAGCGATGTCTTCCGCAGCAAAGAATACGACCGCAATCCAGAAATTTTGCGAAGAGATTGGGATCCCTTTACCGAGACCATCAACCGTCTTTGGAGATAATCAGGGATCTATCTTGACTACAACCAATGGATTTGGTAGTCAGAGGTCACGGCATTTGGCCCTGAAGCATCATTACATCGTCGAGTTGGAGAGGAGTGGGCGGATTACTAGCCGTAAGATCGATTCGGCGGACAATCTAGCGGACGTGTTCACGAAAGCATTGTCAGCACCACAATTTACACGACTCGTTGACCAGTTTATGGTCAGACTGCTCGACGAGAGTGAGTAATAAAGTAGCAAATGTCTGATATTTTATTAAAGTAAATACCAGACTTATAACAAATGAGCTACTTTATGAGTTGATTGAGATTGACAACGCAAACGGAATGTAATTACTACGACTACGAATGAAGGAAAGCAAAAGGGAAAGCAAACTCCGGGGGGAGTAAGAAGTACTACTAGCCCACCTAGAAATGGAGTGACTGAGATCAACAAGATATAGTACTAACTATATCAGGAGTAGTGTATCCCAACTCAAGATGGAGAATGGTTATGGCATGATGAAAGCTAAGGAATTCTCTCTTCAGACGGAACTTGAAGGGCAGAGCGATATCCTGCGAGTGCTCTACATAAAGTGATAAGGTAGGTACGTTTAGATTGATAAGCTAGGCCATCCAGCGGGCCAGGGGTAATCAATTTCGGGGGGAGTGTAGGACGCAATATTCCAGATATTCGTTCCTATTCCTTAACCGATAATGGAATTTGATTACCGGTGAACATTGTGCAAACACAATACTATTACCATTTTATCATTCCGGACCGGACCATTATTAATTACCATTTAAGGATTGATTCATGTCATTATCCTATATAGTGAGGAGATGTAGCCAACATGATGCACAGTAACACATGAAAGATACGTATAGAGATACACTGTATTACAGTTAACGCTACGCAGTAGTTTGTTCACTGTCTACAGTGATCCTCAGTCATTATTATATGTTCTAGATGATTTATAATGTGATCATCCCATCTGATTATGCATCTGCTTTTCTAACCTTCCGTTCTTCCAATTCGTTGTCATTAAAGCTTGTTCTACATTTGATCCATTGGATTCCGGATACGAATAATGTCCACATCAGATTATGCCAGCCCACCCGGTATATAATGGCATTACTCTATGTTCCGGTCTGTTCGGTTATTATTGGCTTGGAGAGTACGGAGTCCCTTCTACGTTAGGTATAACTAAACATTCGACAATCTTGGGGGTATCCCTTTTTCCGAAATTTTCCATGAAGTATATGGACTTTTTTGAAAACGTGTGGAAATGAAAGGAAATGAATTCCCTGATTGCAGAACATATAAAAATAATATTAAAATATGTTTTTATTAATTGTAATACACTTTAACTTCATCTTCAGAGGTGGGCAGGAACCGGTCCGATACGGTAATTTTTCTACTTTTTCGTAGTCCCGGCTACCATGAATCTATGATGATAACAATGCCGAACATGCAGAATTTGCTTTTACTGTTTATTCTTGCTTATATTAAGCATTTTACTATATTAAGACATGGTTTTACCTTCAAAAAATTCTGTTTGCCCGCTGTGACGTACGCTGGTACGTAGAGGGGGGAGGGGGGGGGGGTGGGGGGGGGGGAATGGGTCGGAGGGAGGACGCTTCACATCAGATTCTGGTGCATTATCAGAGTTAAACAAATTTCTAATTTCAGTTTTTAGAAGAAGCGTTACAGTTGCAGTTGCCCTAGACAAAAACCATTATGAAAAAGTCGGACCCAGAAAAATTCATTCAAAAAAAATAATCACATACGACCACGTCCACGTCCACGTCCACGTCCACCCGCAGCACGACGTGCGCGGCGACGTCCGCGCAAACGGATTCCTGAGTTACGCATTCTCCAACTTGCGTCGGAGCGATCTGAATCATCTACAATATGGATAGCATCATGTTAAGGAGGAGAAGAAGAAGAAGAAGAAGAAGAAGAAGAAGAAGAAGAAGAAGAAGAAGAAGAAGAAGAAGAAGAAGAAGAAGAAGAAGAAGAAAACTAATACCATGCTTTTCTTCCTCTGAACCAGAAGATCGATCAGACGATGAGTCAGTTGATGAACTGGAAGATGAAGTATCAGATAAGTCATCCTCTGAATCTGCCACTGGTTCTGCAGGCTGAGCAGCACCAAGCTCTTCTTCCTCAGGGAACCCACAGTCGCATCGTTCGAAATGGTTCCACGCTTGTTCAATAAGCTCTGCCTTCTTGAACTGTTTCCGATCGGAGTTTTGCGTTGCAACACCATGCATTCTCATCCATGATTTCAATTCGCTAACTACCATCTGCTTGGACGCAAATTGCTTTTTTTCCTCTGACGATCTTAGCAACGTGAGAATTTTCCGCCAAGGCTCAGAAGCATTTCCAAATGCTAAATCCTGCTCCTGCTTTTCTTCGCTAGTAAGCTGTCTTGCACCACGCCATCTCGGGTGAGCTGGAGGACGTCCTTCATTAACAAAATAAGTGCGTGGTAAGGACAGCAGCTCTTCATCGGTCAAACGCGTAAGTGCGTTCATTTTCTCCTGTCGTTCTTGAGGCAACTCCATCCAATTTACAGGTAGCTCGTCGATCAATCGAAATTCTGCTCTCCATTCCTTGCCTTTTGCATCGACACAGGACATATGAGCAGGACGGCCGGGCAGGCCGCCTTCGAAGTAATCTCCATCCACCTCTACTCTGGTCAAATTTCCACCTGCTAACATTTCCTCCACATGTGCTCGCTCATCCGGCCCTAGGTATTTAGTAGCCAAAGCACGAATATCCTTCTTCAGGCGCGGATTGACGAAGTAGCCGACTGGAAGCTTGGGAGGCATGTCGGTCGCTGTCATAAATAGAGAGAGAGATAGATAGATAGAACGAGAGAAAGAGAGAGAGATATATATATATATATATATATATATATAGAGAGAGAGAGAGAGAAAGAGAAAGATAGATAATATTATTACCGGGGCGTCCGATAAACAAATTGATCGGTTCTCCTCTGGGATCATCACGCACTCCATGAAAATCCTGTGCGTCTCCCCAAGTAGCGATCTCTACAGTCGGCAAAGCGTCAGGATCTTTCTTGGTGATTCTATATGCCAAGGGTTTGTTGTAGTTTTTGAAACTCTTGTTCATACACGGGCTAAAATGAGTCATCCAGTCGTAGTTACATCCGAGAACAACCAGCACATGCCTCTTCTTGTGCTGCTTCTTGAATGCAAGAATGAGCTTTAATAACGCTTGAGCGATGTTAGTTGTCAGGAAGGTGCTCTTCCACCCGATATCCATAACTCGAAATTCCTGATCATCTCCATCGTGCCCGTGCCCTGGTGGCTTGCGATGTGACTCTACTTGGAAACGGATTCCTCTGTCAACGACATTGAGCCCAAGGAAACCCAGCATCGCCCACGCGGTGTTATCACCAGCTCCGTCCCACTCAAGATATAATTTCCACGCTTGCATTGTGCGAGGGTTCCAAAGTTGCCAATGTAAAAGTGCGGCAAGCATAGTAATGTTGCTGTTCGCGCCGTGTTCTACCGCGCCTTCAAGGTACGTCAGAATAAAATGCGTATCGGTAGTGTAGCAGGTATTGATTCCAACGCAAAGGCGAAACACAATTTTTCCTTTGAAATCTTTCGCGGCGCGGCGGCAAGATGGGATCTTCACTGGCGGTTTCATATCGGCTGATATGACTGTGGCAGCAAAATCTGCTGGTGCTGCCTTCTTGCGCTGCATGCTGGCAACGCGGCACGCCCTGTGAATTTTGTGATGAAGCCTGCTACGGCGACGCCATTCTTGAGCTTCTACTTCAGTCCTGAAACCGTTAGAATGATCAGCAGCAAGCTCTGTGCAGATCTCGCATTTTGAGAAATCTCCTTCTGCAAAACAAACCTGTAATAAGTAATGATAACGAAAATATGCATAATACCTCTGACAAACTTGACGTGCGGAAAATCCATGCGCCAAACTTTGTTGATCGTATTGTCTGTCGGAGGATTATTTGGATCAACTCGTTTCGAACAACCAAACCGAAGGCACATATCTTTCCAATTCTCGCGAACATAGTTTTGGACTCCTGCGTCCTGAGCCATTTCTTGCATCCTCCATATTCCGTCGCTGCATATCTCCGGGTAACTCTCCATGAACTTCTCGCAGAGTAATACTGCTACCACATCTTCTGTTTCAGGAACGGTTGAGTAGCTTTTTGTCAAAACCTTCGTGTTATTTGCAAGAAGTTTGTGTGCTCTTGACAAAACTTTATCACCGATCCCGTAGATACGCTGCCAGGCTACTTTGCACACAGCCTCCGTTAAATACATATACTGAAACGATCCAGTTTTTGTTTGAAACGATTCAAGCTGCGAAGCTGCCCAAGAATAAAGCTCACTGAGAGACGATGACGCATTCTTCGCTCTCGTGTAAAGCACATCACGCGTGTCGATAAATGAATAACACTTCCACTTTTTGCAGCAGACAGACTTAACTTCCCTGTCCAAGTCGGCGAAGGTAATCCCCAACAGTTTTTGGAGCGCAGACGGTCTCTGAAGCTTCACTGCACCTTTCGTGCGACTTTTCATCGTGTAGGGGCGCGTTGGATTCTTACGTGGTCTGCTGTAAGGAATTGGTGATAATCTCATGATGTTATACAACAGCTCATTCGATTCCATAAGCTCGTCGAAGTTCAATCGAAGCTCGTTGGATAATTCCGCATCGTCCACGCCGACCAGAGGAGGAAGCAATCCAGGGTTGATAGATGCAGCATCACCGTTTGAATCCGTATCTGAACACTCTTCGTCGACGTTCTACGCAAACAAGATCGCTTATGAACATTAACCAGCATGAACATAGACAGGTAGAGAAAAAAAATTACCATGGAGCCAGTAGGAAGATATAGTCTAGAGCTGCTGCAGCTACTAACATCATATCCTGTAGTGACAGTAGAACTGTCTGACTGTTTCCAGCTGTCGAGGTTAGCATCAACGTCAGGAACACCTGCCTGTAAAAAAGAATCTTCTCAGTAATAATTTTCATTTATTTATTTTTTACCTGTGCATCACTCAAGCTTGATTTTTCTGTGATGACTGTAATGTCCGAGCTTTCCCTGGGCGGAAGCGTGCGGCGACTATCTGAAATTGAGGACACGCTGTCGAGAAGCTTCCTCTTTTTTTCCGGCGGAATAGATGATGACCTGGAGAGCGGTTGCTTTCCATCAGAACTAATACTGCTGACCGACGCTAAAAGTTCAACCTTTGCTTCATGAAGCAAGGAAATTGACTTAAGTGGAAGCGGATGTTCTTTCTCAGGAACGATGAAACATACATGACCAATGTCAGTCTCGAACAGGAAAACTGGGATTTTAGCTCCTTCCTTGGCAGCCTCTTTCAACCAGACCGGATGTGCATCGCTTGGCAGCGTAGCTATCTCTAGGTCTGGATTAGGTGCATAGCTGAGCAAAATCTCTTGATCTTTCGATATTGCGGTGGTGACAGTCACAATAGGAGTACCCTTGCTGACCTGACATTATTTACAACAATATTTATAGAAAAAATACAACACACGTAACAAAAACTTACATTGCATGGATGTATGTAACAACTAACATAATTTACCTTCACGTTCGGTCGGCAAGTGTCATCGTCGAGCTTGTTGAACCCTTGCGATGAAGAGTTGATGAGATGCATTGCATTCCTGCTCGATTCGTTAATGAATTTAATTGGATGCATCCCTGTTTGCAGGGAACTCCCAATTTTCATAGTGAAATGATCAGAAAATGCAGCATGATCTGCAGCACGCAAAGACTTTCCTCCTGGTTCGAGGAGCCCAAGCTGAAAAGAAGGAGGAAGGTATTTATCAGCAAAGACTCCGTAGCCACCACCACGGTGTGCCACATATATCGGCGCCTTGCTAGCCCTCAGCATGGCATACCTAAAGTTTGAAATACACATGAAAAAAATGGCAGCGCTTCCCGTTAGAGGGAATCACTAAAAAAAAAAAAAGGACAGAGAAAGGCTCACTGATAGAAGGCCACACACACTAGCTAGTTATACTAAAGCTAGTATCTATACTCCCCTCTTTAAACTATGCTATATAATAATAATAATAATAATAATAATAATAATAATAATAATAATAATAATAATAATAATAATAATAATAATAATAATAATAACAATAATAACAATAATAATAATAATAATAGATTTATCAGTCAATTGGCCTTTGATCCTGTCGGACATGTGCCTCCATTGGTAGCACGGGGCCGTTCGGTGACGCGGCTCCGCTCCAAAGACTCAATAATAATAATAATAATAATAATAATAATAATAATAATAATAATAATAATAATAGTGCTTCTCTGTCAATGGCTGATGCATTTCTGCACATGCGCCTCCATCGTCTCACCCGTGAGGGGAGTACGAAGAATTGACGATAAGCTCTAATGACACCCCCGCAAGGGCAGTTCCAACACTTCCAGACGGGCCGGTATGTTCAATGAAAATACTGGTCCAGAAATAGACCGGTATGTTCAATGAAAATACTGGTGGCACCGACGGGAATCGAACTGGCGACAGGGCCCAGATGGTAGAACTTGACCACTGGGCTAATAATAATAATAATAATAATAATAATAATAATAATAATAATAATAATAATAATAATAATAATAATAATAATAATAGTGCTTCTCAGTCAATGGCGAATGCATTTCTGCACATGTGCCTCCATCGTCTCACCCGTGAGGGGAGTACGAAGATTTGACGATAGGCTCTACTGACACCCCCGCAAGGCAGCTCCAAGCAACAACAATAATAATAATAATAATAATAATAATAATAATAATAATAATAATAATAATAATAATAATAATAATAATAATAATAATAATAATAATAATAATAATATATTGAAGAGGAAATGCAAAATCATGCCGGTCAGTTTCACAAACTTTTTCGCAGAGTTTTTTCCACAGATTGTTGTGTACAGAAGAAAAGAATAGCATTCCCGCTCATTCTGAGCTGGGAAAAGAGCGGGAATGCTGTTACATCTTCTCGAAATGTCATGCTCTCAATAAAATCTCTGCACAAAAGTTTGCAAAACAGCAATCCAAAAACGAGTTTCATCGAATTGCTGGTTTGTGAAAAATAGATTAAGCTGGGTCGTGCAATGTTAGGAAATGACATTTATAGCTTCAACAAACACGTTGCAGCAGAAACATGCAAGGGATGACATGAGTTGAGAGTACGTACTAGGAAGGAAATGCAAAATCATGCCGGTCGGTTTTCACAAACTTTTGTGCAGAGTTTTTTCCATAGATTGTTGTGTACAGAAGAAAAGAATAGCATTCCCGCTCATTCTGAGCTGGGGAAAGAGCGGGAATGCTGTTACATCTTCTCGAAATGTCATGCTCTTAATAAAATCTCTGCACAAAAGTTTGCAAAACAGCAGTCCGAAAACGAGTTTCATCGAATTGCTGGTTTGTGAAAAATAGATTAAGCTGGGTCGTGCAATGTTAGGAAATGACATTTATAGCTTCAACAAACACGTTATAGCAGAAACATGCAAGGGATGACATGAGTTGAGAGTACGTAGGAAGGAAATGCAAAATCATGCCGGTCGGTTTTCACAAACTTTTGTGCAGAGTTTTTTCCACAGATTGTTGTGTACAGAAAAAAAGAATAGCATTCCCGCTCATTCTGAGCTGGGAAAAGAGAGGGAATGCTGTTACATTTTCTCGAAATGTCATGTTCTCAATAAAATCTCTGCACAAAAGTTTGCAAAACAGCAATCCAAAAACGAGTTTCATCGAATTGCTGGTTTATGAAAAATAGATTAAGCTGGGTCGTGCAATGTTAGGAAATGACATTTATAGCTTCAACAAACACGTTATAGCAGAAACATGCAAGGGATGACATGAGTTGAGAGTACGTAGGAAGGAAATGCAAAATCATGCCGGTCGCTTTTCACAAACTTTTGTGCAGAGTTTTTTCCACAGATTGTTGTGTACAGAAAAAAAGAATAGCATTCCCGCTCATTCTGAGCTGGGGAAAGAGCGGGAATGCTGTTACATCTTCTCGAAATGTCATGCTCTTAATAAAATCTCTGCACAAAAGTTTGATAATAACACGACCCTTTTTCCACACGTTCAAATTTCAGACCGGCCCGAGAAAAATTTTAAGGTTGAAGGCGCTGACTGGTAGTTATGTCTTTGGAATTCAACTCATTTTGCTCGTTTGTCAACGTGTAGGATCACTTTCTGACTCTGGCATGTCTACGAAGCACATTGCCAAGACTCTGCAAGCCATTCTCAAAAATTCGCGTGGGGAATTGTTCCTTAAAATCAACGGGTCTGCAGACGTGCTGCCCTTTGATTGTGTGGAGATTCCCCACGCCGTCTTTTGCAAGCATGATCTGGTATATGCTTGCTCACTTACTTACTTACTTATTTATTTAATGTGCAACATGCAGGGCAAAGGCGATTTGGAGGAGTTGGTCCGCGGCTTCAGCTACACCTGGAATGCACAAGGTATTTATAATGCATGCATCGTAGGGATCCTGCTCAAGAATAAGCCTGTGCCCTGGGAGGACGGATTGGGAGAAGCTCCTCCCGCAAAAAGGCAGAAGAGACAGGAGAAGGAGAAGGAGAAGGAGAAGAAGGAGAAGCAAAAAAAGAAGGACAAAGGGAAGGAGAAGGAGAAGGAGAAGAAGAAGGAGGAGGAGAAGAAGAAGAAGGAGGAGAAGAAGAAGAAGAAGGATGAAAAGGAGAAGAAGGAGGAGGAGAAGAAGAAGAAGGAGGAGGAGGAGAAGAAGAAGAAGAAGGAGGAGGAGGAGAAGAAGAAGAAGAAGGAGGAGGAGCAGAAGAAGAAGAAGAAGAAGGAGAAGAAGAAGAAGAAGAAGAGGGAGAAGGAGGAGGAGGAGGAGAAGAAGAAGAAGAAGGAGGAGGAGGAGGAGAAGGAGAAGAAGGAGGAGGAGAAGAAGAAGAAGGAGGAGGAGGAGGAGAAGGAGGAGGAGAAGAAGAAGGAGGAGGAGGAGAAGAAGAAGAAGGAGGAGGAGGAGAAGAAGAAGAAGGAGGAGGAGGAGAAGAAGAAGAAGGAGGAGGAGAAGAAGAAGAAGGAGGAGGAGGAGAGGAAGAAGAAGAAGGAGGAGGAGAAGGAGAGGAAGAAGAAGGAGGAAGAGGAGAGGAAGAAGGAGGAGGAAGAGAGGAAGAAGATGGAGGAGGAGGAGAGGGAGAAGATGGAGGAAGAGGAGGATGACCAGCTGAGTGGGTTTCCCCCTCTGGATTCGGGGAAGGTTCGCGTGTGGGCCCACAAAGGAATTTTCACATTCCTATCCGGATTAGATTATCAAGACTGGTATTATTATTATTATTGTTATTATTATTATTATTATTATTATTATTATTATTATTATTATTATTATTATTATTATTATCATTATTATTATTATTATTATTATTATTATTATTATTATTATTATTATTATTATTACTGGATACTGTAGCATAGTTTACAGAAAGGAGTTAGTTACTAGCTTTAGTATAGTTAGCTAGTGTGTGTGGCCTTCTATCAGTGAGCCTTTCCCTGTCTTTTTTTTTCGAGTATAATCCCTCTAACGGGAAGCGCTGTCATTTTTTTTTAATTTCATACTGTTATTATTATTATTATTATTATTATTATTATTATTATTATTATTATTATTATTATTATTATTATTATTATTTTATTATTATTATTATTATTATTATTATTATTATTATTATTAGTGGACACCGTGATAGCCCAGTGGTCAAGTTCTACCATCTGGGCCCTGTCGCCAGTTCGATTCCCGTCGGTGCCACCAGTATTTTCATTGAACATACCGGTCTATTTCTGGACCAGTATTTTCATTGAACATACCGGCCCGTCTGGAAGTGTTGGAACTGCCCTTGCGGGGGTGTCATTAGAGCTTATCGTCAATTCTTCGTACTCCCCTCACGGGTGAGACGATGGAGGCGCATGTGCAGAAATGCATCAGCCATTGACAGAGAAGCACTATTATTATTATTATTATATTATTATTATGTGGCACCGCGATAGCCCAGTGGTTAAGGTCTACCATCTGGGACCTGTCGCCAGTTCGATTCCCGTCGGTGCCAGTATTTTCAAAGGATATTTTCTTTGAAAGTATTGGTCTGTCTGGAAGGCTTGGAGCTGCCTTGCGGGGATGTCAGTAGAGCCTATAGTCAAATCTTCGTACTCCCCTCGCGGGTGAGACGATGGAGGCATATGTGCAGAAATGCATTCGCCATTGACTGAGAAGCACTATTATTATTATTATTATTATTATTATTATTATTATTATTATTATTATTATTATTATTATTATTATTATTATTATTATTATTATTATTATTATTATTATTATTATTATACACGGGTGAGACGATGGAGGCGCATGTGCAGAAATGCATCAGCCATTGACAGAGAAGCACTATTATTATTATTATTATTATTATTATTATGGACACCGTGATAGCCCAGTGGTCAAGTTCTACCATCTGGGCCCTGTCGCCAGTTCGATTCCCGTCGGTGCCACCAGTATTTTCATTGAACATACCGGTCCGTCTGGAAGTGTTGGAACTGCCCTTGCGGGGGTGTCATTAGAGCCTATCGTCAATTCTTCGTACTCTCCTCACGGGTGAGACGATGGAGGCGCATGTGCAGATTTGCATCAGCCATTGACAGAGAAGCACTATTATTATTATTATTATTATTATTATTATTATTATTATTATTATTATTATTATTATTATTAGCTTTTTCTTCTGTTCCTCTTTTATTATTTATTATTATTATTATTATTATTATTATTATTATTATTATTATTATTCAGCCCAATGGCCTCAAGGCGTTAAACTGTGACGCTAACTCATAACCCTTTGGTGGTAGATGCTGGGGAGGAGGGTTGTTGCGCGCGTGAAAGATCTTAAACTCCGCATATGCTGGTTGATAGCCCAGGACCCAGCAGACACCAGATTGTTATGGGTGGGGTTTTGAGGCAGCTCTAGCAACCGCGCTTGGTGTATGCACTTGCACATTCGGTGACGTCTTGCAAGAGGTTGCTGGGACTGCGGAATAACCTCGGCTTAGTGCAGTCTTGCCCTCAGGAGCTCCATCGGTGGCCCCGATCATCAGGCGAGAGACTGACACGGGGGGGTGGAGGACCTCGAAAAAGGGTATTGGAGGCTTATGTCCGTTGAGGATATGCCATTAGCTGCATCAGTACGCCTCAGATATAGTATTATTATTATTATTATTATTATTATTAGGGAGTACATAGGCCATCGGTCCTTTCCATGGGCTGATTGGTATAAAGCTCCTAGAGTAATGTTCTATGCCGTCACTTCCTTTATTCCGCCGATTGGTGTGGAGACTTTCCTTATGGAATGGAGGACTGGATGCACATGGCCTTTTGGCTCAGCAATTGGCAGGAGATACACTATTATTATTATTATTATTATTATTATTATTATTATTATTATTATTATTATTATTATTATTATTATTAGGGAGTACATAGGCCATCGGTCCTTTCCATGGGCTGATTGGTATAAAGCTCCTAGAGTAATGTTCTATGCCGTCACTTCCTTTATTCCACCGATTGGTGTGGAGACTTTCCTTATGGAATGGAGGACTGGATGCACATGGCCTTTTGGCTCAGCAATTGGCAGACGATACATATTATTATTATTATTATTATTATTATTATTAGTATTTTCATTGAACATACCGGTCCGTCTGGACCAGTATTTTCATTGAACATACCGGTCCGTCTGGAAGTGAACTGCCTTTGCGGGGGTGTCATTAGAGCTTATCGTCAATTCTTCGTACTCCCCTCACGGGTGAGACGATGGAGGCGCATGTGCAGAAATGCATCAGCCATTGACAGAGAAGCACTATTATTATTATTATTATTATTATTATTATTATTATATTGTTATTATTATTATTCGATAGCATAGTTTAGAGAGGGAGTATAGATACTTAGCTTTAGTATAGTTAGCTAGTGTGTGTGGCCTTCTATCAGTTATCAGTGAGCCTTTCCCTGTTTTTTTTTTCGAGTATATTTCTTCTAACGGGAAGCGCTGCCATTTTTTTTAATTTAAACTCTCTTTTTATTATTATTATTATTATTCCTCTTTTGCTGCTGCTTTAATTAGCTTGCTCTTTAAGTTCACATCCGAGGACAACAAACATCGGGAGGGGGCGCTCGCGCTCGACGTTGCACTTACAAAGTACAACAATTTCGAACTGAAGGCGTCCACGCAAGTGGAGACATGTGAGGGTGAAACTTCACCTTGTGCTCCCGGGTCTTTTTCCCTATAAGTATGAAAGATTTTTATAAACTGATTGTTTATTTTTTATTTGCAGGCTCTTCATTGTCTTTCCCATTGGTTGGCGCAAGAAGACTCCTGCGCAAGTCAATCGAGGTACTGTATGTTTTTCAAAATTCACAAGCTGCACATATTTTTTATACTTGGATGTTGCAGGATCGAAGCGCTTCATTTTTGCTGCGCGCGAGGTCGACACTGACGGCGATGGCAAGGCTGACGAAATCCAATATCAGCTCATGGGTTTTTTTGGTTTTAACCTTAAACACTCTTGCATGCTTGATCCGTCGCCGATGGACTTCGAGAAGCAGGTGAAGCCCGCGTGGCTCCTCTACGTCGGTAACCCCACGAACCCGCCTATGATTTGCAACTGGCGGAAGCGGGAGCTTTTGCTTCTGTACGAAGCAAACAAGGTCATTTCTTCTTCTTCTTCTTCTTCTTCTTCTTCTTCTTCCTCTTCTTCTTCCATTTTTCTTTTTCTTCTTCATATACATGTTATTATTCTTTTTCTCCACCAGCTCCATCTTTTTTTTTTTTGTTTTTTTTTTTTGTTTTTGTTTTTGTTTTTTTTGGCATCTTCCTTTTCTTTATTTTGCATATTTACTGCATGCTCGCCTGAAACGTTAGAAGAAGAATCAAAAAAAGGGCCCGACTGAGCCTCGCTCTTCGGGCAGGCCAAAAAAACTGAGATTCGGTAGCAACATTGTATGTAATGAAAAATGAAGGATGTATGTAATATTGTTTGGTTCTTTGTGCAGAATCCATCGACGTCGACGATGTTCCAGACGTTCCAGACGTCCCTGAAGAAGAAGAGACCCCTGAGCCTCCTATGCCTAAGGGGTCCAGCAAGAAAAAGCCAGGTACTAGCAAATTTCATCTTTTTTTGTGTGCTTTTTTTTCAGTGTTTCTAATTTCTGACGTGACTAGGCAAGCCGAAGTCCAAAAAGCCCGCGGTCGACGCTGATGAAGTGGACATGTCGTTGGAGGTATAATCTTTCCTACTCCTTCTTCTTCTTTTTCTTTTTTTTTGTGAGGGGGGGGGCCCCCGGGGGGGGGGGGGGGGTCAAAAGGTCTCTTTGGGCGCCGCAGCATATAGTTTAGAGAGGGGAGTATAGCTACTAGCTTTAGTATGGCTAGCTAGTGTGTGTGGCATTCTATCAGTGAGCCTTTCCCTGTCTTTTTTTTTTCGAGTATAATCTCTCTAACGGGAAGCGCTGACATTTTTTTTTCAAACTTTATTATTATTATTATTATTATTATTATTATTATTATTATTATTATTATTATTATTATTATTATTATTATTATTATTTAGGGAGTACATAGGCCATCGGTCCCTTTCCATGGGCTGATTGGTATAAAGCTCCTAGAGTGATGTTCTATGCCGTCACTTCCTTTATTCCACCGATTGGTGTGGAGACTTTCCTTATGGAATGGAGGACTGGATGCACATGGCCTTTTGTCTCAGCAATTGGCAGGAGATATACTATTATTATTATTATTATTATTATTATTATTATTATTATTATTATTATTATTATTATTATTATTCTTTGTTGTTGTTGTTGTCGTTGCTGTTGGTTTGTTCTGCCACTGCCTTGTTCGCAAGAAATGAACGACTTCTTTCAAAACAACGGCGACCGGTATTGTATTCAGGGTAGTTCGTCCGCCGGCGTGTCGAAAGAAGTCGTTCAGGATCTTGTGAACAAGGCAATGTCAGAACAAGCCGCATCCATTAAGGAAATGCTAGCAGAAGAAAGAAAGTTGAGAGAGGAGGAAAGGAAGAAAAAAGAAGCGCAAGATCGGAAGGAAAAAGAGGCGCAAGAGAAGCGACAACGGGAAGAGGAGAGAAGAAAGAGGAAGAATTCGAAGAAGGAGAAGGAGGAGGAGGAGGAGGAGGAGGAGGAGGAGGAAAGCTCAGAAGAAGAGAACGAGAGAGTGAAGAAGAAGATGAAGAAGAATAACAAGAACAAGAAAAACTATGATGATAATGATAACAACAACAACAACATCAGCAACAACAACAGCAACAACAACAACAACAACAACAAAAATAGTAAGAGCGAGAGAGAAAGCTTGCTGGAGGATCTCATCGCGCGGATGGCAGCTGGCGCTCTGTCTGCTGGTAACTCACCTTCCACCCCCCAACGCGGCACCGGTCTCACCGCTCCCAGCTCACCTAACGCATGGGAGTTTGTTTTAGCATCGCTTGCGCTGACTCGGCGCTAACTTCAAATGCACGCACCAGGTAGTTTGCATAGCTTTCACTTTTCTCCTTCATCTGAAAGATGTTTGAATTTGTTTTGTGTTTTTTTTCTTTGTAGTAGTGTAGTATTAATCGTAATTTTTTGCACTGGCAGGTTTGTTATGGTCGAAAGCGTGATTAAGAACGTTTGTCGCGTGCAAGAGTTAAACAAACTTCTAATTTAGTTAGTATGATATTACGGAGTTAGATTTATTATTTTTTTTAGTAATTAAAGAAATTTTGTTGTAGAATCTATGTATTTTGCGTGGCGACATCGCACTTCTCTTCCTCCCCCGTTCCCCCCTCCCCCCTCCCCCCCCCCCGGGGGGAATTTATTGTAGGTAAAAGCAATGTTTATTATCATAATAAAGTAAAATGCTTAATGTAAACAAAGATAAACAAACTTAAAAGCAAATTCTGCATGTTGGGCATTGTTATCATCATAGATTCATAGTAGCCGGGACTATGAAAAAGGAGAAAGATTACCGTGTCGGACCGGTTCCTGCCCACCTCTGAAGATGAAGTTAAAGTGTATTACAATTAATAAAAACATGTTTTAATATTATTTTTATATGCTCTGCAATCAGTGAATTGATTTCCTTTCATTTCCACACGTTTTCAAAAAAGTCCATATACTTCATGGAAAATTTCGGAAAAAGGGATACCCCCAAGATTGTCGAATGTTTAGTTGTATTATGCCGGCCCACCCGGGTATATAATGGCAATACTGATCGTTCCGGTCTGCCGGTTATCCTTGGCCTGGAGCTTACGGAGTCCCTACTTTAGGTATTCCTCAGTCTTCATATCGTTAGTAACAGATATCTGTTTATTAAATATCCTACTATCGTAACAATCTGGAGTCGCTAATAAAATAAACGGGGTATGGAAATTTTCCTCGGTTTCTCGGAAATTTTCTGTTGAAAAGAGACATCGAGAGAAATATGGGGGAAATGGGAATTTTACTGATGCGCTTCCTGGGGATATATGCTTTTGCTTGAGGTGGTTTGGGTGTAGGGGTATGCAAACAGGTAGGGGCAATGCTTTTCTTGAGTTGCAGGGCTATTCATGAGCTGTTTGTGAGTGGGGCTGGGGTTGCTGACAGACAGGCGTTTTTGGGTCTGACAGCTTGCAGCTTAAAATGGGGAGAGGTGGGGTTTCATGTGGTGTGAGTGTTTGGCGTGGGTTTCTAGATACATGGGCATGTACAGAGGACTATGGGAAGTGGTTTTAAAGAAAGAGCATGTCGTTTTCAGTTTGTTTGGTGGTGGGACAAGGGTTGCTGTGACACACAGCTTTGAGTCACGGACACTCTCTTCTCACAAATCTTGGAAAATTGATGGGGAAACTATTCAGATATATATGATTCATGTTTGCTTGATCATGTGTTGATGTTTCATAATGTTTTTAGTGTGTTTTGGGGGATGGGAATTCATGTGACATGGGGACTTGGATGGAAGAGGTACGGAAACGGACACAGGCAACGACGGGTTTTGGACGGAAAAGGGCGTATTTGGGGACAGGGGGCTTTGGGGAAAAGAAAACAGACACAACGGAGGGCAATGGAAGGGAAACTTGCAGAATTTGATGGGAGGAAGGGTATGGAACAGACACGGTTTGGGGGACGGACATGTCGGTAGGCTGGTTTGACAAGAGGAAGGAAACAGGCGGGTCCCCACTCAAAGGAGTGAGAAGAGGGGTCGGGGTCTGCAAGGGGAACTTGAAAGGAACGTGAAATATACAGATTAAGGGGTTTTGGACGGGGTTAAGTGGACGCCATCATGGCACTAAAAGGAGGCGACAAAGAGGACGTGTATAGCGGATAGAAGGCGACGAAAACACACCAACTCAAATGGATAAATTTTAGTGCTCGTTGCGTGCTTTTTACGAAAGGTAAACTACTGCCGGTGTCGACCATATCATACGCTTGCTGGCGGCGTAATGCGTAAGGGAAGAAGGAGAGAACTATAAGAAACTTAGAGATGGGGAAAATGAAGGGTGAGGACCTCGTAGCGAAACTTCAAGGGAAAATGAAAAGGGGAATACAGCTCGGGACGTAGTTAGATGACAGGACTTGGGGGGTTATAGGATGTAGGGAGACATAAAACTGAAGGGACGATGGAACTTTATACAATACTTTAGGTTTTTGATGGAGGAGAAGAAGTCTGACAAGGCAGATAGGGGAGAAGAGGAAGAAAAGCAATGGGGAAGAGGAAACAGAGGAAGGGGATGTGGGCCAAGGGGGAAATACGAATAGGCAAGGATGTATACAAGGAGGTGGTGGCGACAGCTAGGGAATATGAAACCCTTCGGAAAAAACTGTTAGCATGGGCAAAGAAAAGGGAGGTCTGCCCTCATGAGCTAGAAAGGGCACGGGAGGCAATGATCAAGGCAGAGAATGCGAAAATATCGGCTTTGATGTTGGCTGAGATGAGACGGGCACGATACGTGTGGAACCAAGAGGCGAGGGAAATACGGAGACAGTTCAAGGAGTCAAGGGATGCTTTCAAACGGGAAAGACGGGAATATGAAGAGCCCAGGAAGGCTGAGGAGCAGGAGAAACGAAAGAGGGAGGGGGGACAGACAAAAGAAGAGAAGCCATGCAAGAAGGCTAAGAAGGAGGAATAACTAATCAGATAGGAGGGACACGACCCATACTTCCCTACTTTAGGCATGTCTGGGGGAGACAAAGCGGAAAAGGTGACGTCAGAAGAAGAGGAGGAACATAGTGGAGAAACGAGTGAGGAGACGGAAGAAAGGGAGGATTACGGGTGTGGAAAGATGCTGGCGGCTTGGGCTGGGAGACAGGAAGAGGAATATTTCGAATTGAGGCGACATATGCAGATGGGAGGCCTGTACACGGATGCATGCCTCGAAAGGCAGAAGAGGAGTACGTGAACGTGATGGAAACGTAGGAGGAATTTCGGAGGAATGAAGAACGGGCAATGATGGAAGAAGAGGATAGGAAGTAGGAAAGGAGAAGGAAGAAGGAGGAAGGATCGGCGACACACAAGACATAGTATCTCCTGTCACTACTTTATGACAGAGCACGGCATCAAATGAGCAGACTCGAAATGAGAAAGGAGATGACGGACTGTCAAATTAAATTAAAATTAACAAAGGAATCGCGTAACTTTGGGATCCCAGTTTTCCCAAATTTTCTAAGGTTTTGGCTGGTTTTTTCAAAACTCTCAGGATACGTGTAGAAACGATGCAGATGCTAGGAAAACTTATTAAAACGATATTAAAACGTTTTTATTAATTTAGACTGACTTTGACTTCACTTCAAACGCTCCGGAGGGCGGTCCGGACCTGTCTGACATATGTATTTTTCGAGTTTTCGTACATGTCAAATCAGCGTGTTTTGACGGCAAATTCAAAAGCGATGCAGGAAAACATGCTTTTAATTTTTGCAACTATTTACTATTGCAGTCTGAGCTCATTTTAAGAATGTTTACGGACTTGGAGCCACGGGCGCCGACTTGCACTGACTCAGCACTGTAGTACACAAGTACACCCAAGTCAGAGCATAATCGTGCGTCCTCAGCTACAAAACCAGCGTAAAATGGCAGACAATCAATATAATTACTAAATTATCATTATTTCCTAACATTTCACTTATTGTCAGCCATATAGAATGACTTTGTGACTTGACTTGGGTGTGCGTGCTGTCACACAGCGAACGCTAACCCAAGTAAGGCACAGGCAAAAAAGTGAAGGCAAAAAGCGACATAAGCGGCGCAATATAACAGAATAACTACTAAATTAGAAATACTAGCTAATATTTCACTATTAGTAGCCATATAGAATGACTTTGTGACTTGGGTTAGGCGTGCGTGCTGTCACACAGCGAATGCTAGCCCAAGTCAAAAAAGTGAAGGCGCAAAGTGGCATAAGCAGCTATTTTGTTTGGTAGTCAGAGCAAGTACAAATCATCAGATAGGGGCACTCGCGCCGTTGAGTCTTCTGCACAAGCACATATATATATACATATATATATATAAGAGACAAGGAAAGCAAAACAAGTTCAATACCTGATTGCAAAAAACGTTTGACCTTTTACGCCAACGGCTCGTCGTCGTCATCCGATTCGGAGTCGGTGGTACCATCCGTGCCGTAAGAAAAGTGACAGCAGGGTCCCCTGGCCAATTACAGAGCTCGCAGACATCGCCTCCTTCTTCGTTCAAAAACTTACAAGTTGGGCATTTCCAGGGCCATGGACCAGGGGGTTGAAGACTTGGTCGTCGCGCCCGCTTGTGGGCGCTACCTCTGCCGGCAACGGGCTGTTCACTTGCTTGTGCCCCTCGCGCTCGATTTTGAGCGCGACCTCTGCCCCTGCCTGCGGCACGGCGTCCTCGTCGCCGTCCCCTCGCGCGATTGCCTCCGCGTCCACGGACGATTCCGCTTGCGAGGGCTGCCCCTACGACATCATATCCTACATACTATGGGAAGCGACACAAAACAAGTACCTTCAGGGTCAGGTTCTGGCTGGACCGCGGGAGGCGCTTTCTCATCGTCGTGCTCCTCCAGTCCGCACACACAGACTTGAAAATGTTCCCATGCAAGATCGACTAGCTTCGGCTTGAGGAATTGCTTGCGGTCGGCGTTTTGGCTTGCCACACCGTGTAGCCGCAGCCACTGCTTAAGCTCCTTCACAACCATGTGCTTAGCGTGAAAAGCCTCCTTGTCGGAGCACTCCTGAAGAAGGAGTGACACCTTCCTCCATGGCTCAGTGGTGGTTCCGAAAGCAATATCTTGTGCTAGCTTTTCTTCGGCTGTCAGCTCCCGGGCCCCTCACCATGGCGGATGAGCCGGCGGGTTCCGATCATTGCAAAAGTATGTACGGGGCAAGGACTCGAGCTCCTCCTGAGTCAACTGGTGAAGTGCTTGGATTTTTTCCGCTCGTTGTGGGGGCAACTCCATCCAATTGGACGGTATTCGTCGACAACACGCAGCTCAACTCGCCATACCTTCCCCGTAGCGTCGACACACTCCATATGAGCTGGGCGGCCGGGAAGGCCGCCAACGCCATATGCACCGTCAAAGTAAATTCGAGTGAGGTTTTTGGCATGTAGCATTTCCTCAACCCATTCTCTCTCCTGTGCAGATTGGTACTTGGCCAGAGCGAATGTCCTTCTTCAAGCGAGTGTTCACAAAAGCACCGACGGGCAGCTTTGGAGGCAAATTGCTCGCTACAAAACAAGAAAAAATTCAAATAAGTATAAAATCAAGTTGCGCGATGAAAATGATAGAAATACAAAAAAAAAAAAAAAAAAAAAAAAGCTGTCTTACCGGGGCGATTAACAAAAAGCTTGATAGGCTCCCCCTTCGGGTCGTTGACCCCATGCCACTCCGGCTGAGCGGCGCCCACGTCTTGACTTCTGCAGTCGGCAGAGCGCCGGGTTCCGTTTTGCGGATGCGCCAGGCCAAGGGTCTAGCGTAGTTCTTGAAGTGTTTGTTCATACATGGGCTGTAGAGGGTTTGCCAGTCGTAGTTACAAGTCAGGAGCATAATCACGTATCGCTCTTCGTTTTGAAGGCCAGTAAGAGTTTGAGTAGCGCTTGAGCGAGATTGGTGGTAAGAAAGGTCGTGTTCCACCCTATCTGCATAACTCTGAAATCCTGGTCATAACCATCGTGCCCGTGCCCCTTGACCATACGATTACTCTGAAACTCACCGTACACGTCGTTGGCCACAACGTGACAGCCGAATCCCAGCATCGGCCATGCCACGTTGTCTCCGGCGCCGTCCCAGTACAAGTTCAGTTTCCAGGCAGGCATTGTCTTGGCATGCCATAGCTCCCAGTGAATCATAGCGGCAAGCATCGTGATGTTACTGTTAACCCCCTTGTCCACTGCCCCCTCCAAATAGGCGAAAATAAGTGCGTGTCAGTAGTGTGGCACGTTGTCATCCCGATGCAAAGGCGGAATACCATTTTGCCTTTGAAATCCTTGGAACGTCGGCGACATGACGAAATCTTCACCGGGGGCTTCATGTCAGTCGAAATGACCAACGAATGCTGGTCATGAGGAGCGCTTTTTTTTCTGCCATGCTTCCAGGCGGACCTTTCTGTGCATCTAAACCATACAATTGATATGAGTATTGCGTGATGGAGCGAAACAATTTACCTTGTGGTGCAGCTGATTGCGCCGGCGCCAATCTTGGGCGTCGGCTGTACTCTTGAAACCCCTGGCGTGCTCGGCCGCAAGTTTGGTGCAGATATCGTCCTTAGAGAAATCCCCCGCTAAATGTGATAACAAAACAAATAAAGACAGATGTGAGGGCCGAAGAAAGCAAATGAGCAAACAAGAATGAAATTAGCACAGAGAAATGGAAATAGATTGTACCTCGCATGAGCGTAACGTGTTTGTAGTCTGTGCGCCATACTTCGTTGATGGTCTTATCGTCAGGCGGCTGTACAGGATTAACTCGCTGAGAACCACCAAACCGCTGACACGCCTCCTTCCAATGTTCTCGAACGTACAGATGAACTCCCGCGTCGGATGCCATTTCCTGAAGCTTCCATTTGCCGTCGATACAGATTTCCGGGTCGATGGAAAAGCGCTTACAAAGCAGAATCAAGACAATGTCGGAAACCTCAGCTTGAATACTGTTCAGTTTGATGTAGACAGAGGCGTTGTTGTCGAGAAGCTTGCGTGCCCTTGCCAGCACAGCGTCCCCGATAGTAACTAAACATTCGACAATCTTGGGGGTATCCCTTTTTCCGAAATTTTCCATGAAGTATATGGACTTTTTTGAAAACGTGTGGAAATGAAAGGAAATGAATTCCCTGATTGCAGAACATATAAAAATAATATTAAAATATGTTTTTATTAATTGTAATACACTTTAACTTCATCTTCAGAGGTGGGCAGGAACCGGTCCGACACGGTAATTTTTCTACTTTTTCGTAGTCCCGGCTACCATGAATCTATGATGATAACAATGCCGAACATGCAGAATTTGCTTTTACTGTTTATTCTTGCTTATATTAAGCATTTTACTATATTAAGACATGGTTTTACCTTCAAAAAATTCTGTTTGCCCGCTGTGACGTACGCTGGTACGTAGAGGGGGGAGGGGGGGGGTGGGGGGGGGGGAATGGGTCGGAGGGAGGACGCTTCACATCAGATTCTGGTGCATTATCAGAGTTAAACAAATTTCTAATTTCAGTTTTTAGAAGAAGCGTTACAGTTGCAGTTGCCCTAGACAAAAACCATTATGAAAAAGTCGGACCCAGAAAAATTCATTCAAAAAAAATAATCACATACGACCACGTCCACGTCCACGTCCACGTCCACCCGCAGCACGACGTGCGCGGCGACGTCCGCGCAAACGGATTCCTGAGTTACGCATTCTCCAACTTGCGTCGGAGCGATCTGAATCATCTACAATATGGATAGCATCATGTTAAGGAGGAGAAGAACAAGAAGAAGAAGAAGAAGAAGAAGAAGAAGAAGAAGAAGAAGAAGAAGAAGAAGAAGAAGAAGAAGAAGAAGAAAACTAATACCATGCTTTTCTTCCTCTGAACCAGAAGATCGATCAGACGATGAGTCAGTTGATGAACTGGAAGATGAAGTATCAGATAAGTCATCCTCTGAATCTGCCACTGGTTCTGCAGGCTGAGCAGCACCAAGCTCTTCTTCCTCAGGGAACCCACAGTCGCATCGTTCGAAATGGTTCCACGCTTGTTCAATAAGCTCTGCCTTCTTGAACTGTTTCCGATCGGAGTTTTGCGTTGCAACACCATGCATTCTCATCCATGATTTCAATTCGCTAACTACCATCTGCTTGGACGCAAATTGCTTTTTTTCCTCTGACGATCTTAGCAACGTGAGAATTTTCCGCCAAGGCTCAGAAGCATTTCCAAATGCTAAATCCTGCTCCTGCTTTTCTTCGCTAGTAAGCTGTCTTGCACCACGCCATCTCGGGTGAGCTGGAGGACGTCCTTCATTAACAAAATAAGTGCGTGGTAAGGACAGCAGCTCTTCATCGGTCAAACGCGTAAGTGCGTTCATTTTCTCCTGTCGTTCTTGAGGCAACTCCATCCAATTTACAGGTAGCTCGTCGATCAATCGAAATTCTGCTCTCCATTCCTTGCCTTTTGCATCGACACAGGACATATGAGCAGGACGGCCGGGCAGGCCGCCTTCGAAGTAATCTCCATCCACCTCTACTCTGGTCAAATTTCCACCTGCTAACATTTCCTCCACATGTGCTCGCTCATCCGGCCCTAGGTATTTAGTAGCCAAAGCACGAATATCCTTCTTCAGGCGCGGATTGACGAAGTAGCCGACTGGAAGCTTGGGAGGCATGTCGGTCGCTGTCATAAATAGAGAGAGAGATAGATAGATAGAACGAGAGAAAGAGAGAGAGAGATATATATATATATATAGAGAGAGAGAGAAAGAGAAAGATAGATAATATTATTACCGGGGCGTCCGATAAACAAATTGATCGGTTCTCCTCTGGGATCATCACGCACTCCATGAAAATCCTGTGCGTCTCCCCAAGTAGCGATCTCTACAGTCGGCAAAGCGTCAGGATCTTTCTTGGTGATTCTATATGCCAAGGGTTTGTTGTAGTTTTTGAAACTCTTGTTCATACACGGGCTAAAATGAGTCATCCAGTCGTAGTTACATCCGAGAACAACCAGCACATGCCTCTTCTTGTGCTGCTTCTTGAATGCAAGAATGAGCTTTAATAACGCTTGAGCGATGTTAGTTGTCAGGAAGGTGCTCTTCCACCCGATATCCATAACTCGAAATTCCTGATCATCTCCATCGTGCCCGTGCCCTGGTGGCTTGCGATGTGACTCTACTTGGAAACGGATTCCTCTGTCAACGACATCGAGCCCAAGGAAACCCAGCATCGCCCACGCGGTGTTATCACCAGCTCCGTCCCACTCAAGATATAATTTCCACGCTTGCATTGTGCGAGGGTTCCAAAGTTGCCAATGTAAAAGTGCGGCAAGCATAGTAATGTTGCTGTTCGCGCCGTGTTCTACCGCGCCTTCAAGGTACGTCAGAATAAAATGCGTATCGTGAGTGTAGCAGGTATTGATTCCAACGCAAAGGCGAAACACAATTTTTCCTTTGAAATCTTTCGCGGCGCGGCGGCAAGATGGGATCTTCACTGGCGGTTTCATATCGGCTGATATGACTGTGGCAGCAAAATCTGCTGGTGCTGCCTTCTTGCGCTGCATGCTGGCAACGCGGCACGCCCTGTGAATTTTGTGATGAAGCCTGCTACGGCGACGCCATTCTTGAGCTTCTACTTCAGTCCTGAAACCGTTAGAATGATCAGCAGCAAGCTCTGTGCAGATCTCGCATTTTGAGAAATCTCCTTCTGCAAAACAAACCTGTAATAAGTAATGATAACGAAAATATGCATAATACCTCTGACAAACTTGACGTGCGGAAAATCCATGCGCCAAACTTTGTTGATCGTATTGTCTGTCGGAGGATTATTTGGATCAACTCGTTTCGAACAACCAAACCGAAGGCACATATCTTTCCAATTCTCGCGAACATAGTTTTGGACTCCTGCGTCCTGAGCCATTTCTTGCATCCTCCATATTCCGTCGCTGCATATCTCCGGGTAACTCTCCATGAACTTCTCGCAGAGTAATACTGCTACCACATCTTCTGTTTCAGGAACGGTTGAGTAGCTTTTTGTCAAAACCTTCGTGTTATTTGCAAGAAGTTTGTGTGCTCTTGACAAAACTTTATCACCGATCCCGTAGATACGCTGCCAGGCTACTTTGCACACAGCCTCCGTTAAATACATATACTGAAACGATCCAGTTTTTGTTTGAAACGATTCAAGCTGCGAAGCTGCCCAAGAATAAAGCTCACTGAGAGACGATGACGCATTCTTCGCTCTCGTGTAAAGCACATCACGCGTGTCGATAAATGAATAACACTTCCACTTTTTGCAGCAGACAGACTTAACTTCCCTGTCCAAGTCGGCGAAGGTAATCCCCAACAGTTTTTGGAGCGCAGACGGTCTCTGAAGCTTCACTGCACCTTTCGTGCGACTTTTCATCGTGTAGGGGCGCGTTGGATTCTTACGTGGTCTGCTGTAAGGAATTGGTGATAATCTCATGATGTTATACAACAGCTCATTCGATTCCATAAGCTCGTCGAAGTTCAATCGAAGCTCGTTGGATAATTCCGCATCGTCCACGCCGACCAGAGGAGGAAGCAATCCAGGGTTGATAGATGCAGCATCACCGTTTGAATCCGTATCTGAACACTCTTCGTCGACGTTCTACGCAAACAAGATCGCTTATGAACATTAACCAGCATGAACATAGACAGGTAGAGAAAAAAAATTACCATGGAGCCAGTAGGAAGATATAGTCTAGAGCTGCTGCAGCTACTAACATCATATCCTGTAGTGACAGTAGAACTGTCTGACTGTTTCCAGCTGTCGATGTTAGCATCAACGTCAGGAACACCTGCCTGTAAAAAAGAATCTTCTCAGTAATAATTTTCATTTATTTATTTTTTACCTGTGCATCACTCAAGCTTGATTTTTCTGTGATGACTGTAATGTCCGAGCTTTCCCTGGGCAGAAGCGTGCGGCGACTATCTGAAATTGAGGACACGCTGTCGAGAAGCTTCCTCTTTTTTTCCGGCGGAATAGATGATGACCTGGAGAGCGGTTGCTTTCCATCAGAACTAATACTGCTGACCGACGCTAAAAGTTCAACCTTTGCTTCATGAAGCAAGGAAATTGACTTAAGTGGAAGCGGATGTTCTTTCTCAGGAACGATGAAACATACATGACCAATGTCAGTCTCGAACAGGAAAACTGGGATTTTAGCTCCTTCCTTGGCAGCCTCTTTCAACCAGACCGGATGTGCATCGCTTGGCAGCGTAGCTATCTCTAGGTCTGGATTAGGTGCATAGCTGAGCAAAATCTCTTGATCTTTCGATATTGCGGTGGTGACAGTCACAATAGGAGTACCCTTGCTGACCTGACATTATTTACAACAATATTTATAGAAAAAATACAACACACGTAACAAAAACTTACATTGCATGGATGTATGTAACAACTAACATAATTTACCTTCACGTTCGGTCGGCAAGTGTCATCGTCGAGCTTGTTGAACCCTTGCGATGAAGAGTTGATGAGATGCATTGCATTCCTGCTCGATTCGTTAATGAATTTAATTGGATGCATCCCTGTTTGCAGGGAACTCCCAATTTTCATAGTGAAATGATCAGAAAATGCAGCATGATCTGCAGCACGCAAAGACTTTCCTCCTGGTTCGAGGAGCCCAAGCTGAAAAGAAGGAGGAAGGTATTTATCAGCAAAGACTCCGTAGCCACCACCACGGTGTGCCACATATATCGGCGCCTTGCTAGCCCTCAGCATGGCATACCTAAAGTTTGAAATACACATGAAAAAAATGGCAGCGCTTCCCGTTAGAGGGAATCACTAAAAAAAAAAAAGGACAGAGAAAGGCTCACTGATAGAAGGCCACACACACTAGCTAGTTATACTAAAGCTAGTATCTATACTCCCCTCTTTAAACTATGCTATATAATAATAATAATAATAATAATAATAATAATAATAATAATAATAATAATAATAATAATAATAATAATAATAATAATAATAACAATAATAACAATAATAATAATAATAATAGATTTATCAGTCAATTGGCCTTTGATCCTGTCGGACATGTGCCTCCATTGGTAGCACGGGGCCGTTCGGTGACGCGGCTCCGCTCCAAAGACTCAATAATAATAATAATAATATAATAATAATAATAATAATAGTGCTTCTATAAATAATAATAATAATAATAATAGTGCTTCTCAGTCAATGGCGAATGCATTTCTGCACATGTGCCTCCATCGTCTCACCCGTGAGGGGAGTACGAAGATTTGACGATAGGCTCTACTGACACCCCCGCAAGGCAGCTCCAAGCAACAATAATAATAATAATAATAATAATAATAATAATAATAATAATAATAATAATAATAATAATAATAATAATAATAATAATAATAATATATTGAAGAGGAAATGCAAAATCATGCCGGTCAGTTTCACAAACTTTTTCGCAGAGTTTTTTCCACAGATTGTTGTGTACAGAAGAAAAGAATAGCATTCCCGCTCATTCTGAGCTGGGAAAAGAGCGGGAATGCTGTTACATCTTCTCGAAATGTCATGCTCTCAATAAAATCTCTGCACAAAAGTTTGCAAAACAGCAATCCAAAAACGAGTTTCATCGAATTGCTGGTTTGTGAAAAATAGATTAAGCTGGGTCGTGCAATGTTAGGAAATGACATTTATAGCTTCAACAAACACGTTGCAGCAGAAACATGCAAGGGATGACATGAGTTGAGAGTACGTACTAGGAAGGAAATGCAAAATCATGCTGGTCGGTTTTCACAAACTTTTGTGCAGAGTTTTTTCCATAGATTGTTGTGTACAGAAGAAAAGAATAGCATTCCCGCTCATTCTGAGCTGGGAAAAGAGCGGGAATGCTGTTACATCTTCTCGTAATGTCATGCTCTTAATAAAATCTCTGCACAAAAGTTTGCAAAACAGCAGTCCGAAAACGAGTTTCATCGAATTGCTGGTTTGTGAAAAATAGATTAAGCTGGGTCGTGCAATGTTAGGAAATGACATTTATAGCTTCAACAAACACGTTATAGCAGAAACATGCAAGGGATGACATGAGTTGAGAGTACGTAGGAAGGAAATGCAAAATCATGCCGGTCGGTTTTCACAAACTTTTGTGCAGAGTTTTTTCCACAGATTGTTGTGTACAGAAAAAAAGAATAGCATTCCCGCTCATTCTGAGCTGGGAAAAGAGAGGGAATGCTGTTACATTTTCTCGAAATGTCATGTTCTCAATAAAATCTCTGCACAAAAGTTTGCAAAACAGCAATCCAAAAACGAGTTTCATCGAATTGCTGGTTTATGAAAAATAGATTAAGCTGGGTCGTGCAATGTTAGGAAATGACATTTATAGCTTCAACAAACACGTTATAGCAGAAACATGCAAGGGATGACATGAGTTGAGAGTACGTAGGAAGGAAATGCAAAATCATGCCGGTCGGTTTTCACAAACTTTTGTGCAGAGTTTTTTCCACAGATTGTTGTGTACAGAAAAAAAGAATAGCATTCCCGCTCATTCTGAGCTGGGGAAAGAGAGGGAATGCTGTTACATCTTCTCGAAATGTCATGCTCTTAATAAAATCTCTGCACAAAAGTTTGATAATAACACGACCCTTTTTCCACACGTTCAAATTTCAGACCGGCCCGAGAAAAATTTTAAGGTTGAAGGCGCTGACTGGTAGTTATGTCTTTGGAATTCAACTCATTTTGCTCGTTTGTCAACGTGTAGGATCACTTTCTGACTCTGGCATGTCTACGAAGCACATTGCCAAGACTCTGCAAGCCATTCTCAAAAATTCGCGTGGGGAATTGTTCCTTAAAATCAACGGGTCTGCAGACGTGCTGCCCTTTGATTGTGTGGAGATTCCCCACGCCGTCTTTTGCAAGCATGATCTGGTATATGCTTGCTCACTTACTTACTTACTTATTTATTTAATGTGCAACATGCAGGGCAAAGGCGATTTGGAGGAGTTGGTCCGCGGCTTCAGCTACACCTGGAATGCACAAGGTATTTATAATGCATGCATCGTAGGGATCCTGCTCAAGAATAAGCCTGTGCCCTGGGAGGACGGATTGGGAGAAGCTCCTCCCGCAAAAAGGCAGAAGAGACAGGAGAAGGAGAAGGAGAAGGAGAAGGAGAAGAAGGAGAAGCAAAAAAAGAAGGACAAAGGGAAGGAGAAGGAGAAGGAGAAGAAGAAGGAGGAGGAGAAGAAGAAGAAGGAGGAGAAGAAGAAGAAGAAGGATGAAAAGGAGAAGAAGGAGGAGGAGAAGAAGAAGAAGGAGGAGGAGGAGGAGAAGAAGAAGAAGAAGGAGGAGGAGGAGAAGAAGAAGAAGAAGGAGGAGGAGCAGAAGAAGAAGAAGAAGAAGGAGGAGAAGAAGAAGAAGAAGAGGGAGAAGGAGGAGGAGGAGGAGGAGAAGAAGAAGAAGAAGAAGGAGGAGGAGGAGAAGGAGAAGAAGGAGGAGGAGAAGAAGAAGAAGGAGGAGGAGGAGGAGAAGGAGGAGGAGGAGAAGAAGAAGAAGAAGAAGGAGGAGGAGGAGAAGAAGAAGAAGGAGGAGGAGGAGAAGAAGAAGAAGGAGGAGGAGAAGAAGAAGAAGGAGGAGGAGGAGAGGAAGAAGAAGAAGGAGGAGGAGGAGGAGAGGAAGAAGAAGGAGGAAGAGGAGAGGAAGAAGGAGGAGGAAGAGAGGAAGAAGATGGAGGAGGAGGAGAGGAAGAAGAAGGAAGAGGAGGATGACCAGCTGAGTGGGTTTCCCCCTCTGGATTCGGGGAAGGTTCGCGTGTGGGCCCACAAAGGAATTTTCACATTCCTATCCGGATTAGATTATCAAGACTGGTATTATTATTATTATTGTTATTATTATTATTATTATTATTATTATTATTATTATTATTATTATTATTATCATTATTATTATTATTATTATTATTATTATTATTATTATTATTATTATTACTGGATACTGTAGCATAGTTTACAGAAAGGAGTTAGTTACTAGCTTTAGTATAGTTAGCTAGTGTGTGTGGCCTTCTATCAGTGAGCCTTTCCCTGTCTTTTTTTTTCGAGTATAATCCCTCTAACGGGAAGCGCTGTCATTTTTTTTTAATTTCATACTGTTATTATTATTATTATTATTATTATTATTATTATTATTATTATTATTATTATTATTATTCAAGTTCTACCATCTGGGCCCTGTCGCCAGTTCGATTCCCGTCGGTGCCACCAGTATTTTCATTGAACATACCGGTCTATTTCTGGACCAGTATTTTCATTGAACATACCGGCCCTTCTGGAAGTGTTGGAACTGCCCTTGCGGGGGTGTCATTAGAGCTTATCGTCAATTCTTCGTACTCCCCTCACGGGTGAGACGATGGAGGCGCATGTGCAGAAATGCATCAGCCATTGACAGAGAAGCACTATTATTATTATTATTATTATTATTATTATTATTATTATTATTATTATTATTATTATTATTATTTTATTATTATTATTATTATTATTATTATTATTATTATTATTATTAGGGAGTACATAGGCCATCGGTCCCTTTCCATGGGCTGATTGGTTTAAAGCTCCTAGAGTAATGTTCTATGCCGTCACTTCCTTTATTCCACCGATTGGTGTGGAGACTTTCCTTATGGAATGGAGGACTGGATGCACATGGCCTTTTGGCTCAGCAATTGGCAGGAGATACATTATTATTATTATTATTATTATTATATTATTATGTGGCACCGCGATAGCCCAGTGGTTAAGGTCTACCATCTGGGACCTGTCGCCAGTTCGATCCCCGTCGGTGCCAGTATTTTCAAAGGATATTTTCTTTGAAAGTATTTGTCTGTCTGGAAGGCTTGGAGCTGCCTTGCGGGGATGTCAGTAGAGCCTATAGTCAAATCTTCGTACTCCCCTCGCGGGTGAGACGATGGAGGCACATGTGCAGAAATGCATTCGCCATTGACTGAGAAGCACTATTATTATTATTATTATTATTATTATTATTATTATTATTATTATTATTATTATTATTATTATTATTATTATTATTATTATTATTATTATTATGGACACCGTGATAGCCCAGTGGTCAAGTTCTACCATCTGGGCCCTGTCGCCAGTTCGATTCCCGTCGGTGCCACCAGTATTTTCATTGAACATACCGGTCCGTCTGGAAGTGTTGGAACTGCCCTTGCGGGGGTGTCATTAGAGCCTATCGTCAATTCTTCGTACTCTCCTCACGGGTGAGACGATGGAGGCGCATGTGCAGATTTGCATCAGCCATTGACAGAGAAGCACTATTATTATTATTATTATTATTATTATTATTATTATTATTATTATTATTATTATTATTATTATTATTATTATTATTATTATTATTATTAGCTTTTTCTTCTGTTCCTCTTTTATTATTTATTATTATTATTATTATTATTATTATTATTATTATTATTATTCAGCCCAATGGCCTCAAGGCGTTAAACTGTGACGCTAACTCATAACCCTTTGGTGGTAGATGCTGGGGAGGAGGGTTGTTGCGCGCGTGAAAGATCTTAAACTCCGCATATGCTGGTTGATAGCCCAGGACCCAGCAGACACCAGATTGTTATGGGTGGGGTTTTGAGGCAGCTCTAGCAACCGCGCTTGGTGTATGCACTTGCACATTCGGTGACGTCTTGCAAGAGGTTGCTGGGACTGCGGAATAACCTCGGCTTAGTGCAGTCTTGCCCTCAGGAGCTCCATCGGTGGCCCCGATCATCAGGCGAGAGACTGACACGGGGGGGTGGAGGACCTCGAAAAAGGGTATTGGAGGCTTATGTCCGTTGAGGATATGCCATTAGCTGCATCAGTACGCCTCAGATATAGTATTATTATTATTATTATTATTATTATTAGGGAGTACATAGGCCATCGGTCCTTTCCATGGGCTGATTGGTATAAAGCTCCTAGAGTAATGTTCTATGCCGTCACTTCCTTTATTCCGCCGATTGGTGTGGAGACTTTCCTTATGGAATGGAGGACTGGATGCACATGGCCTTTTGGCTCAGCAATTGGCAGGAGATACACTATTATTATTATTATTATTATTATTATTATTATTATTATTATTATTATTATTATTATTATTATTATTATTATTAGGGAGTACATAGGCCATCGGTCCTTTCCATGGGCTGATTGGTATAAAGCTCCTAGAGTAATGTTCTATGCCGTCACTTCCTTTATTCCACCGATTGGTGTGGAGACTTTCCTTATGGAATGGAGGACTGGATGCACATGGCCTTTTGGCTCAGCAATTGGCAGACGATACATATTATTATTATTATTATTATTATTATTATTATTAGTATTTTCATTGAACATACCGGTCCGTCTGGACCAGTATTTTCATTGAACATACCGGTCCGTCTGGAAGTGAACTGCCTTTGCGGGGGTGTCATTAGAGCTTATCGTCAATTCTTCGTACTCCCCTCACGGGTGAGACGATGGAGGCGCATGTGCAGAAATGCATCAGCCATTGACAGAGAAGCACTATTATTATTATTATTATTATTATTATTATTATTATATTGTTATTATTATTATTCGATAGCATAGTTTAGAGAGGGAGTATAGATACTTAGCTTTAGTATAGTTAGCTAGTGTGTGTGGCCTTCTATCAGTTATCAGTGAGCCTTTCCCTGTTTTTTTTTTCGAGTATATTTCTTCTAACGGGAAGCGCTGCCATTTTTTTTAATTTAAACTCTCTTTTTATTATTATTATTATTATTCCTCTTTTGCTGCTGCTTTAATTAGCTTGCTCTTTAAGTTCACATCCGAGGACAACAAACATCGGGAGGGGGCGCTCGCGCTCGACGTTGCACTTACAAAGTACAACAATTTCGAACTGAAGGCGTCCACGCAAGTGGAGACATGTGAGGGTGAAACTTCACCTTGTGCTCCCGGGTCTTTTTCCCTATAAGTATGAAAGATTTTTATAAACTGATTGTTTATTTTTTATTTGCAGGCTCTTCATTGTCTTTCCCATTGGTTGGCGCAAGAAGACTCCTGCGCAAGTCAATCGAGGTACTGTATGTTTTTCAAAATTCACAAGCTGCACATATTTTTTATACTTGGATGTTGCAGGATCGAAGCGCTTCATTTTTGCTGCGCGCGAGGTCGACACTGACGGCGATGGCAAGGCTGACGAAATCCAATATCAGCTCATGGGTTTTTTTGGTTTTAACCTTAAACACTCTTGCATGCTTGATCCGTCGCCGATGGACTTCGAGAAGCAGGTGAAGCCCGCGTGGCTCCTCTACGTCGGTAACCCCACGAACCCGCCTATGATTTGCAACTGGCGGAAGCGGGAGCTTTTGCTTCTGTACGAAGCAAACAAGGTCATTTCTTCTTCTTCTTCTTCTTCTTCTTCTTCTTCTTCCTCTTCTTCTTCCATTTTTCTTTTTCTTCTTCATATACATGTTATTATTCTTTTTCTCCACCAGCTCCATCTTTTTTTTTTTTTTTTTTTTTTTTTTTTGTTTTTGTTTTTGTTTTTTTTGGCATCTTCCTTTTCTTTATTTTGCATATTTACTGCATGCTCGCCTGAAACGTTAGAAGAAGAATCAAAAAAAGGGCCCGACTGAGCCTCGCTCTTCGGGCAGGCCAAAAAAACTGAGATTCGGTAGCAACATTGTATGTAATGAAAAATGAAGGATGTATGTAATATTGTTTGGTTCTTTGTGCAGAATCCATCGACGTCGACGATGTTCCAGACGTTCCAGACGTCCCTGAAGAAGAAGAGACCCCTGAGCCTCCTATGCCTAAGGGGTCCAGCAAGAAAAAGCCAGGTACTAGCAAATTTCATCTTTTTTTGTGTGCTTTTTTTTCAGTGTTTCTAATTTCTGACGTGACTAGGCAAGCCGAAGTCCAAAAAGCCCGCGGTCGACGCTGATGAAGTGGACATGTCGTTGGAGGTATAATCTTTCCTACTCCTTCTTCTTCTTTTTCTTTTTTTTTGTGAGGGGGGGGGCCCCCGGGGGGGGGGGGTCAAAAGGTCTCTTTGGGCGCCGCAGCATATAGTTTAGAGAGGGGAGTATAGCTACTAGCTTTAGTATGGCTAGCTAGTGTGTGTGGCATTCTATCAGTGAGCCTTTCCCTGTCTTTTTTTTTCGAGTATAATCTCTCTAACGGGAAGCGCTGACATTTTTTTTTCCAACTTTATTATTATTATTATTATTATTATTATTAATGGAGGCACATGTCCAGGATCTGGATCTGATGCTATAGTCTGAGGAAGCCTATTATTATTATTATTATTATTGGACACCGTGATAGCCCAGTGGTCAAGTTCTACCATTTGGGCCCTGTCGCCAGTTCGATTCCCGTCGGTGCCACCAGTATTTTCATTGAACATACCGGTCCGTCTGGACCAGTATTTTCATTGAACATACCGGTCCGTCTGGAAGTGTTGGAACTGCCCTTGCGGGGGTGTCATTAGAGCCTATCGTCAATTCTTCGTACTCCCCTCACGGGTGAGACGATGGAGGCGCATGTGCAGAAATGCATCAGCCATTGACAGAGAAGCACTATTATTATTATTATTATTATTATTATTATTATTATTATTATTATTATTATTATTATTATTATTATTATTATTATTATTATTATTATTTAGGGAGTACATAGGCCATCGGTCCCTTTCCATGGGCTGATTGGTATAAAGCTCCTAGAGTAATGTTCTATGCCGTCACTTCCTTTATTCCACCGATTGGTGTGGAGACTTTCCTTATGGAATGGAGGACTGGATGCACATGGCCTTTTGTCTCAGCAATTGGCAGGAGATATACTATTATTATTATTATTATTATTATTATTATTATTATTATTATTATTTTTTGTTGTTGTTGTTGTCGTTGCTGTTGGTTTGTTCTGCCACTGCCTTGTTCGCAAGAAATGAACGACTTCTTTCAAAACAACGGCGACCGGTATTGTATTCAGGGTAGTTCGTCCGCCGGCGTGTCGAAAGAAGTCGTTCAGGATCTTGTGAACAAGGCAATGTCAGAACAAGCCGCATCCATTAAGGAAATGCTAGCAGAAGAAAGAAAGTTGAGAGAGGAGGAAAGGAAGAAAAAAGAAGCGCAAGATCGGAAGGAAAAAGAGGCGCAAGAGAAGCGACAACGGGAAGAGGAGAGAAGAAAGAGGAAGAATTCGAAGAAGGAGAAGGAGGAGGAGGAGGAGGAGGAGGAGGAAAGCTCAGAAGAAGAGAACGAGAGAGTGAAGAAGAAGATGAAGAAGAATAACAAGAACAAGAAAAACTATGATGATAATGATAACAACAACAACAACATCAGCAACAACAACAGCAACAACAACAACAACAACAACAAAAATAGTAAGAGCGAGAGAGAAAGCTTGCTGGAGGATCTCATCGCGCGGATGGCAGCTGGCGCTCTGTCTGCTGGTAACTCACCTTCCACCCCCCAACGCGGCACCGGTCTCACCGCTCCCAGCTCACCTAACGCATGGGAGTTTGTTTTAGCATCGCTTGCGCTGACTCGGCGCTAACTTCAAATGCACGCACCAGGTAGTTTGCATAGCTTTCACTTTTCTCCTTCATCTGAAAGATGTTTGAATTTGTTTTGTGTTTTTTTTTCTTTGTAGTAGTGTAGTATTAATCGTAATTTTTTGCACTGGCAGGTTTGTTATGGTCGAAAGCGTGATTAAGAACGTTTGTCGCGTGCAAGAGTTAAACAAACTTCTAATTTAGTTAGTATGATATTACGGAGTTAGATTTATTATTTTTTTTAGTAATTAAAGAAATTTTGTTGTAGAATCTATGTATTTTGCGTGGCGACATCGCACTTCTCTTCCTCCCCCGTTCCCCCCTCCCCCCTCCCCCCCCCCCGGGGGGAATTTATTGTAGGTAAAAGCAATGTTTATTATCATAATAAAGTAAAATGCTTAATGTAAACAAAGATAAACAAACTTAAAAGCAAATTCTGCATGTTGGGCATTGTTATCATCATAGATTCATAGTAGCCGGGACTATGAAAAAGGAGAAAGATTACCGTGTCGGACCGGTTCCTGCCCACCTCTGAAGATGAAGTTAAAGTGTATTACAATTAATAAAAACATGTTTTAATATGATTTTTATATGTTCTGCAATCAGTGAATTGATTTCCTTTCATTTCCACACGTTTTCAAAAAAGTCCATATACTTCATGGAAAATTTCGGAAAAAGGGATACCCCCAAGATTGTCGAATGTTTAGTTAATAGCATATATTCGCTGCCACATTTCTTTACAAACCTCCTCAGTCTGAAAGAAGTACTGGACAGAGCCGGAGGGGGTCGACATAGCTTCCAATTGGTTATGAACCCAGGTATAGAGCTCTTGTAAGGAAATAGAGCATGTCTTTGCTCTCGCCTCCATCACATCACGTGTGTCAACGAAAGAATAACATTTCCATTTCGCACAACACACTGATTGAACAATGTGCTCGAGCTCGCCATACGTCATACCCAAATATTTCGCAAAAGCAGAAGGCCGCTGCAACGGGGCCTCGCGCTGATTTCGGGTTTTCATGCTGTATGGTCGAAGTGGGTCCGCTCTCGGTCGTACAGCACACAGAACAGTCAGCTTCATGCTGACGTACAAAGGCAGGTGTGATTCCTTGACTTCATCGACGTTGTAGGCGGGGCCGAAAGGCAGCAGTGCGCCAGTCGAACTCCGCTCAGAACCACCATCCGTATTGCTGGGATCTTCTTCCCACTCCGCCATGATTCCTTCAATTCTCTGTAGTGCCTCTCTCTCTGACACATATTCATAAAAAACTTTAAAATTACAGGCTACTGATATGCGCACGGTTTTGCCCGCCCCGGACTCAGATTCGTCCGCCCCGGACTGGATTCCAGCTCAGTTCACTCGGACGAGGGTCCCACGTACGAGGCTGTTTGTCCCCACAGGAACTCCCGAGGTCACTAATTCAAAAGCTATACTCACATACATTTCTTTCTCGCTTTCAATTTCTGATTCTTACATCGCATGATCGATTACAGAGAGAGACACAGAACAGAGAGAGAGACAGAGGAGAGAGAGAGAGAGGGAGGGAGAGAGAGAGAGGTTAAAAAGAAAGAAAAAAAGAAAACAAAAAGTGGAGCCCGGCCAAATGGGGAGTAGAAGAATCATTATGCCTACCCCCCCCGCTCGTCGGATATATACCGTAACCGAGAATTTCCGTTACTGGATTTGTCCTTTGTGGCAAATTCACGTAAACCTATTCTCTGCCGGCCCTCCTTGCCATTTGCCAATATAATACCATATTTCTCTACGAGTACAGGAAGAATGTGCAACTTACAGTTGCACAATCTACAATTCATCCTTTCTAGACCTTCTTGATTTATCTAGAATAGAGTTAGTCTCCGTCGGGACCTATGTAGACCAACCAATTATAGAACGGATGGCAATAGATGGAACGGATAGGGATTGTCGTTATTGTGCTCAAGCAGCACTGTTTGTATTCAGTATTAAAAGGTAACCAAACTGCAAACGTGAACTGAGAACACTTGGAATATAATAACGGAATAGTAAATACTGGGACGCCTGTATTGACTAGTTATTGCTTTTAGAGTGTGGTCAATTGCTTCACGGTATTGTCCACCCTCTGCGCAAAATACCTTTTAATCCGGCGAATACCATTGCCCGTAGTCTAGTAAGTCTTCCGGCTCGGAAGAACTGCTACTCTGTCGATTAATGAGCCTTGCACGCGAGAAGACGGGCAAGAAAAACCATATAAACAACATTCCTGAGCTTGAACAGGTCTTTGAGGACCGGTTTCAAACTTGGGAATTCACGTTTAAGATGATAGCAACCTCTGAGAGTTCACAGCTAGGGGACATAGTCAGTTTCATAGCTAAGCATCCAGAGAAAGCTGAAGAAAGGTACCCATGGGATGAGTCAGCATTCAGAGTTGATGAACAGTACAGTACAGAGTCAGACACTAGCGATAGTGACTCAGCATCAGGTACAGAATCTAAGACTAAGACACCATCCCCCGAAGTGGGTAAGAAGACAACAGACGCTGAGGCCTCTAAAGCAAAAGAGAGCCAAGATGCAAGAATACGACCGAAAGAACGAAGTAGGTCAAAGAAAGAAAGAAGAGCGAGAAGACGTAAGTTGAAAGAACGCAAAGAACACGCAAAAGCTATGCGTAAGCTAAGCCTTTACGTTTCTGTTGCCTTCAAGCATCCAACACTCATAGCTTTATGCATGACTGTCTCCGATGGCAACCCTATACGCATGATGGTGCTTGTCAAGCGCCGGTATGGGGGTGCCAACGCAGCAGGAATGATAAAGCGTATGCTTGTTTTCATTTCATCCTACCCAAGAGGGGACATTGAGTCGTGGCTGGATAGAAATAGGTATCTTGAAGAGTGTTTTCAAAGGGATTACGAGGGTAAAATTCTGGACGAATTCTTTTCTTCTTTCCTCTGGATGAAGTTTAAGAAGCATACAGTTTTCGCGGGGTTGGATACTATGGTGTACCAACTCGGTCGCGAGGACCGTCTGAACCACCGTGAAGTAGAGAGAGTCATCCGCCAAGTCTGGCAAAATTTCCTTCTAAATTCTGGTCCGAAATCTCGTGGAAACCAAACTAGAGATGACACACAAACCCAACACATCCACACTCGTTCGCAGACCAGCTCAGAGTACTTTTGTAGCTAAGGAGAGCGAGGGTGAGGAAGAGAAGGGTGGTTGCTACAAGTGTGGGGCAAAGGATCATTGGCGCGCGACGTGCCCAAGATTGCCTTGCACGCGTTGCAAGGGCAAAAAGCACAATCGTGCTCAATGTCCTCGTGCCGCTGATGCATTTCTGCACATGCGCCTCCATCGTCTCACCCGTGAGGGGAGTACGAAGAATTGACGATAAGCTCTAATGACAACCCCGCAAGGGCAGTTCCAACACTTCCAGACGGGCCGGTATGTTCAATGAAAATACTGGTCCAGAAATAGACAATGAAAATACTGGTGGCACCGACGGGAATCGAACTGGCGACAGGGCCCAGATGGTAGAACTTGACCACTGGGCTATCACGGTGTCCATAATAATAATAATAATAATAATAATAATAATAATAATAATAATAATAATAATAATAATAATAATAACAGGGTGAGGATAAGGGGAGAGATATTCCGGTGGAAGAGAGAGTTACTGTGCTAGAGGACGTAGCCATAGATCAGGTTGATGGTCTAGAGGGAGTAGGTGAGGAAGAGCAAGAGGAAGAAGAAGACGTTGATTTGTTTGAAGGAACTGTGTTCGTTTTGCATGGTGGTGGTGGTGAGCTAGTTGATGAGAGTGATGATGATGGTGATGCACCTGCTCCACCTCCTATCATACTACTGCCTGCCCCCACGACACCAACACACAACAACGAAACAAAATCACGAACACCAGCAAGAGGAGTAGAGAGGGCAAACACGATAAGAACAATTTCATTGCCTTCGTTGCCTATACCTGTTGCTGTGGTGCCCTCTCTGCTCATGCCTCCACCCTCACAGAGAGAAAACAAGAGCAAACAAAAACCAACATCAAACCAAGACAGGAGTGTGACCAAAACATTTGTAGGTAGGGAGATAGGTGTAGCTACACCATCACTGAACAACACTCCACGTCTAAACAACGCACCAACAGAGAAAGAAAGAGAGAAGAAAGCCACACAAGATCCACAAACAACAACAACAACCAAAACGACAAGCAAGGATAAACAGGCTGAGAGAATTTCAAGCACGAAGTAATGCTGCGGGAAAACTTCTCGGGGAAAACCTTGCAAAGTTCGTTTAGGGGCACATCTTTTCGGGTCGCCTCAAAGAATGGCAGATAGGCTGCACTATGATGACTTCTGCGGATATAACAAGTGCTTTGGCCAAATGTGGGGTATCAATTTTTCCGAAATTGTCCTACAGGTGATTTTGCACTTTTTGATTCAGATATTGAAAATGTGTTTTATTTAGTAAAAATAATCTTGAATAAGCTGAATAACGTATTAAAATGATTTACCAGTTGTTTTAAAGCTTGCTGGTTTGACTTTGTGATATCGATATGAAACCTGCGACTTATGTGAGAAAGGATACTTAGTCACTTATTAATATTTTAATATTGGTTTTTCTCATCCGTTTCAATAATGAATTTGATTACTAAATCTGCTTAATTGCATTATTACAAGCTGAATATTAAATAATATTCGACAAATTATTAATCACTTTCGACTTGAATTTAGTATCCGGCTGGTGGAGCCCGCCGGGGGGGGGGGGTAGATTGAAATGAGCTACGGTCACTTACAGAGCACCTGCACAGCGAGCTAGTTTCTCCAACTCCCTTGCACACTTTCTAGATGTTTTCGAAAGCAAATCTTCTTCTTCTTCTTCTTCTTCTTCTTCTTCTTCTTCTTCTTCTTCTTCTTCTTCTCTTCTTCTTCCGATTGCACTACCCCTACCTTTGCCCCGACCCCGACCCCGAGCTCTGGCCCGACCCCGACCCCGACCTGGAGCCCTGGCCAGACCCCGACTGTCTTCTTCTTCTTCTTCTTCTTCTTCTTCTTCTTCTTCCTCTTCGTTCGTCCGATGGCACTCTAACCCTACCCCTGCCGCGACCCCGACCCCCGACCCCGACTGTCTTCTTCTTCTCCTCCTCCTCTTCTTCTTCTTCTTCTTCTTCTTCTTCTTCTTCTTCTTCTTCTTCTTCTTCTTCTTCTTCTTCTTCTTCTTCGTCCGATGGCACTCTACCCCTACCCCTGCCCCGACCCCGACCCCGAGCACGACCCCGACCCCGAGCACGACCCCGAGCACTTGCTCGACCCGACCTCTAGCAAGACTATCTCTACCACCCACTGCAGCCTTTGCTTCTTGTTCAATGCTGCAATCACATACTTGAAAGTGCCCCCATGCTGCAATCACAAGTTCTGCACATTTGAACTGCTTTCTATCAGCATTTCGAAAGGCTTTGCCATGTGCTCGAAGATAGCTTACCAACTCCTTCACTAACACTCTCATCGCTCCAAAGGCTTTTTCATCTGACGCGACAGCAAGAAACCATGCAACCCTTTCCCATGCTGGCATCGACCTACCATCAGCGGCCTCAAACGCTAAATCCTGTTCGAGTCGCTGCTGTGCTGAGAGCATTCTACCTCCAACCCAAGCAGGGTGTGTTGGCGGTTGGCTATCACTGAGGAAGTAAGTTCTCGGGTAGTTTAGCCTTTCCTCCTCTGTTAGTTTGGAAAGACCGATCATCTTTGCCTTCCTGTCAGGTGGGACTGCAAAGGGGTCAGGTGGAAGATCTGCTAGCACTCGAACATTCACTGACCACTTCTGACCGTTTTTGTCAGTGCAGGAAATATGATCTGGATAACCAGGCTCGCCTCCCTCGTCGTAGCTTCCTTCAAAACGCAAGCCTGCAACTGCGCCTGGGCGGCCTATAAAACATTTTCAGTTATGCATGACAATATAACAATAAACATGTAGAACCTAGCATATGTTCTATTTGGTCCTTCTCCTCCTGTCCACAATACTTCTGCGCAAGCTTGCAAACATCCTTCAAGCGTTTTGGATCTGCAAACTTTACGGGAGGAAGTTTGTTGGGCAGCGTCCCTTCCGCTATTTAACAAAATATAATAAACTTAGGTTTTTCAACCAACAGGAGAGCAAAGTGAAAACCTGGAGCACGGGTCATCATTTTGATCGGAGCTCCGTCCGGTCGGTCCCTTTCCCCGTGCCAATGCTCTTACCAGTCTCCGAATGTCTTTACCCTGGCCGTGGGGAGGCCGTTGTTGCCATCGCCTGGTACTCCAGCGTTGATTTGCAATGGCAGGGGACGATTCCAGTACTTCAAGTACTTGTTCATGCATGGGGGGAAAAAATTCACCCAGTCATAACTGGTGATCAGGATACAGACGACAATACTTTCTTTGTCTTTGGTGAACGCGCGAAGCAGCTTGAACAAAGCCTGAGCGATGCTTGTGGTTAAAAGGGTAGTGCCTAACCCTCGTCTCATCATGTGAAACTTCTGATTATCACCGGAAAACCCGTGGTGTGGGAGATTTCGATGAGTCTGTCCTTGCAAAAACCATCCCGCCCAGATAATGAAGTTGGTAAAGCCATACATACCCCAGCCAGTACTTTCGCCCCCTCTGTCAAACTCAAAGAAGAGCTTCCATTAGTGTCAGGGCTCCACAGCCGACTGTTAAAACAAGCAGATTTTAATAATGTTGATATCATTAATGGCGGAAATATTACATATAATGGGGCAAGAATATTGAACCAAAATGGAGGAGATATATTCTTTTCTCAGACAACGGGCGATTATCAGTCTTTCTTATACACTCTAAATACTGATTCAAGTGGAACCGCCGACCAAAGAGGCTACTTATTCACGAATGTAGCATTTGATGTGGTAAAGGGTGCGGGACTTTATATTTCAAAACTTTTGGATAATAAATCTGCTTCGTCCGATATCGTCCGTTTTAACAATGCGGGCGGTATGCGGTTTTATGGTGCCTTGGATATGAATTCAAACAACATAACAAGTGGTGGAACAATAACAGGGACAACAATAACAGGAACGATAATAACCGCGAGCACGAGAATAACGACATCATCAGGCAAACCGATAATTATAGGCAATACAACGAAAGGGATAGGTGCGTCGGCGGGATTAGAATTGTATGGTGCATTTGGTGATTTTACTGCTGGGGCACATATACAAGCGATTACAACAGAAGATATATATCCCGTATTTGAGATAGCCAATTTAGGCCATAATAATATAATTATTGCTTTTGATGCTTATTTAGATGGAGCGGGATGGAAATCAAGTTATGCGAATGCTAATTTTAGAATAGCAAAGGTGAGTAATACACTCTCTTTTGGCTATAAGTCAGGAATAGCGGTCGGGAATGCTATAACCTGGTCTGAGGCGATGAACATAGATAATACTGGTTTATTAACAACACTTGGCATAACAGCAAACGACAAAATAACAACAGCACTCGGAAAACCAATAATCATAGGCAGAACAACGAAAGGAGTAGGTGCTTCGGGTGGATTAGAACTATATGGGCAAGATGGCATTGTCCCCGCCAATGCTATACTTACTGGCCCGCATATACAAGCATTTACGACGGCAGATGCTTATCCACTTTTTCAACAACTAAACTGGTCGCACGGTAATATCAATTTAGTTTTTGATGGTTATTATGATGGCACGAACTGGAAATCAAGTTCTGCTACTTCAAATTTTATGATAAATAAAGGCACTAATTTGACTTTTCAATATGCTTCGGGAATAACGGCAGGAAACACTATAACTTGGACTGAGGCGATGAACATAAGCACAGCAGGCCTACTAACAGCAAAAGCGGGAATTACATACACGGGAGTGCTAACGACAACAACATTAACCAGTGGAGCAAAAATAGGAATACAAGGAGGAACAGACGGGACAAATGCGAGAGGAATATTTCTGTGGGAAACATCAAATGCAGGATGGGGTATTTATATGGCGACTTCTGGAGCAAGTAAATCATTAAGTGGAGGAACAGCACCAGCAGGGGATGGATTTAGTAGTTATGCTGTAAGATTTAGATCGGGTGCTTCTTCGGCAGAAGGTTTTATATGGGAAAATGCGAATAATGGTGCTTTGATGTCGGTGAGAGGGAGCGATGGTGCTTTATGGACAAATGGATTGATAACAGCGAATGCGGGTATAACTATTCCCGCTACATCTAGCGGTTCTTTAAGGATAAGACAAAGACCGGCTTCTACTAACGATATACAATTATATTTTACGTCGGGAGGATATACGAATTATGGTGTAGTGACTTCTTCAGGTGGTTTGCTTCATGCTTGGTCTACTTCAAACTCTACTACTGGTGAGCCTTCTGGCAATTATGTTTATATTCCTCTTGGTGGTAATTGGACATACACATCGGACAGAAGGCTAAAATCTGATATTAAAACATTAGACTGCGGTGATTGTTGTGAGAAACTAATGAAAATAAATTGTTGCTCATATTATTCAAAATCAGACGAAAAGAAGGAGAAAAAGAACCACGGATTTATTGCGGACGAAGTAAAAAAAGTATTTCCAGAATTTGTATCCGAAAGCGGAATAAAAGCGGATGATGGAGAAAGCAACCTTGAAGGAATAACATATACAGATTTTATACCCATATTGGTCAGTGCTTTTCAACATGTGGCGGAAAAGGTAGTTAATTTAGAAAAAGAAAATAAAATTTTGCTTAATATAATACAAGATTTAACCAACCAATTAGCAGAAATACGAGCAGTCGTATTTACTCCCAATGCCCCCTAGATTACACCCACCGCCTGTCATAGAAGTAGATGGCGGCGACCTTACACCCGAACTCAAAAACCGTGTGATCGATGTTCAAATTAAGCAGGAAGAAAAAAAAATTGACCACGAATACGAAGACAGCTGGGATTGCTGTTTGACTAAGCGAAAAACTGACAGCCGACTTATTAAATACTTATTTCAAATGGGTATCATTATCGCCATTATAACCCTTTGTATCGTGAGGCTGTCTGAAAAGAACTTGCAGTGTGAAGTTGCTAACACTTATGTAGGTATTTTGACCTTGCTTATCGGCATCTGCCTTCCTTCGCCTTCTAGTTCAAAGAAATGAAAGGGGAAACCCCTTTCAAACCCCTTGGGGTTGTAGGGGCTTGCCCCTACTAGCATTCAAACGAATAGATTTTATACCAAGAACTATCACCCGCACAGATTAGCGGAATAGCTTCATCAAAACTAACACACCAATCGCTCATAGGCTTATACACACATCCTTGTTTTATACACCACACACAACTTTCATTTTTTTTCTCACTGACCCTTGAATAGAAATCACAGGCAGTCCGAGCAGAAATATTAATTAATAAAAAGTTTATGAACAGTAATAATATTATAGAGGGCATCGCAATGGCAGACTATAAATACCAAAAGATTATTTTTCTGAGTAATGATTTTCCAGGCGGGGTCAATGGTAGCAAGACATTTGACAAAAACATTCAAATGAACTTTACACCAACCAGGATGAATGTTAAGTTTATCCACTATATGAATGACGTATCGGAAACGAAAACAAAAATCCTTTATATGGACCGCATTGGAATTATTGGCACATTCGCAGACAGCACCACGGCAAACATTTCCAATCTCAGCTACAATTTAGGTATTATTAATTGGACCGATGGGCAATACACTTTTAAAGTGCTTAAAACGGACAATGGCAATATTGAGACTGACCAACTAGCTGGAAGAATTGTTATATGCTTAGAATTTCTAGGGTAGGGGCCTGCTCCCCCTACGACCCCGCAGGTAAAATTAAAAAAAATATTTTAGAATATATAAAAATCTGGAGGTGCGGAGGCGGAGTCTCTGCAATGGAGAAAATCAATAATGTAAAGGTGAAATCAGTCAAGCAAAACGGAGATGGAGACAAGTTGGCAAAAGGATATAAGTTATTTGATGAACCGTATGCCAATATTTTTCTTCTCGCTCGCAAGAATAGTGGGAAGACGACCGCACTGTTTGAAATCCTGAAACGAACGACCGATAAAAAGACCCGTATTGTTATTATTGCCAGCACGATACATAAGGACCACATTTACAAAGAAATGGTGAAGTTCTTCAAGAAGAAGGGCAACCCAAATTGAATGGCGATATACACATATTTGAAAACGGATGGATACAGTGTCATAGACTATGAGTTAGACAAGCTCAATAAGCCAGACGAAGAGCAAGAAGGAGAAATTGTTCAAGATGGTAAAGAGGAAGTAGAAAAGCCAAAATTTTTATACTTTGGAAAAGAGGAAAAGAAGAAGCAGGAGGTAGGCGAAAAGGTGGAGAGACCGAGCAAATACATTACACCAGAAGTCGTGTTCGTATTAGATGACCTTGGAAGTGGACTCAGAGATAAGTCAGTAAGCGACCTGTTGAAAAAAAATTAGACACTACAAGTCAAAGGTGATTATGAGCTCGCAATATCTACAAGACCTATCTCCCGCTAGTTTGAAACAACTAGACTATATTTTAATCTTTGGTGGTCAAAGTGTGGATAAAATGGCACTTGTGTATAAACATTTGGACCTCGGCTACGACCTTGAATACTTTATTGAAAAATATCACGAGGCGACGAAAGAGAGGTTTAACTTTTTGTATGTTGATGCGGTATCGGACGAACTGAGGCAAAATTTTAACAAAAGGTTTTTGTAATTTTATTATTTATTTTTTTCAGAACTATATATAGATGCCATCATCACCAGTGATTATTTCACAACCAGCGGGATACAATATCGGATACAATCCTTCACCAATTACAAAGATGCCACAAGCAGGAGGGAAAAGAAAATCAAAAAAGAAACAAACAGGAGGGAAAATTAACTGGAAAAAAGTAGGAAAAGCGATAGTAGATGCCAATAGGTTTATCAAGAAGAATCAATTGATTTCAAGGGGTGCTACTTTTCTGAGTGATGTCGGAGTGCCTTATGCCGATCGTGTAGCGAAGGCGGCAATTAAGCAAGGATACGGCAAACAACGAGGAGGAGCAGTCAAGTTTCGGTAGGGGTAAACCCCTACAACCCCAAGGGGTTTGAAAGGGCTTGCCCTTTCAGGTATTAAACTAAATCTTATATTAATTTTTTTTCTAACAATATACATATGAAAAAATTAAGAAGAGGAGGTGCGGAGGCGAAGTCTCTGCGAAAACAACGATCTCCGAGGATATACAGAACCAAAGATGGCAAGCCGTATATTAAAGTGAAAGGCAAACGAGCATATCTCAACTTTGGCGAGAAAACGAATGACCTTTCAACACTTCAAATTGTTAAACTTTTTTTGAAATATATGGGGAAGGCGAAAACAAAGAATACACGAAAGCCGAAGGAACGAATAATTAAGTCAGAATTCAACCGTCTTGAACACGAGAACCGCACTCATATACAAGACAACCTACAAAAAAAATATGAACTAATACACGAGCAGGAAGAAAAGGAAAAGAAGTTAAGAGAACAGGCAGAAGATGAGAAGAAAAGAAGAGAAAGGAAGGAGAATGCTGAAATTAAAGAAAGACAAGAAGAATTAGTTAGGGAGGCAAAAAGAGAGCAAAAGCTTATAGAGGATGTAAAATTTGAACAAGATAGAAAAAATAATCTAATGTTATTACCACCGCCACAGTTTCACCCTCAATACATACAAGGACCGCCACAAGCACCACCACAAGCACCACCCCAAGCACCACCACAAGCGCCACCCCAATCACCACAAGCACCGCCCCAAGCACCACCACAAGCACCACCACAAGCACCACCACAAGCACCACAGGGACCGCCACAAGCACCAGAAGAAAAACAGATGGCTTTGAAAACAAAAGAAGAGAAAAAGGCTGAAAAGGAATTAAAAGAAAAATATATTGAATTAATGAAGGAAGCTGGATTTAAAAAGAAATTTATTAATAGCTTGACTAAAACAGAATTTGACAAACTTGGTAAAGGAATAGAGCAAGCAATAGCCAGCGCCCAATCAGCAGAAGAGCAGAAAGAACTGGCGGAACAATACAAAAAAGAATTAGAACAAGAAAAAAAGCAAGCGGAGGCCAAAGCTCCAAATACTTTGAAATTAAAGATAAAGTAGCACACATCTCCGCAGGTTTAAGAAATGATTACAAGTATCCAAAATTGGATATACCCAAAACTTTAGGCCCTGCTTTGGAGGATAAAATGAAAGCTCTGGGCAAACCGCCACCAAAAAAAGTTAAAGGAAAACACACGACTGCGGGTATGGCAAAAGTTATAGTAGATGAGGGTATTGATTTAGGAATAGACCAGAATGAAATGAGAAAGAAACTCGCTGATTATTTGGGAATAAACCAATCTGGTGCTGGGGCAAAAACGATGGAGGAATTAATACACAAACTTTTAACAATAGCAACCATTAAGAAATATTTGAAGAAGGGTAAATACAGGAAAAAAATGAAGAAGAAGGATTATGTAAATAACTTAGTAACTGAAATGAGAATTGACCCAAATATTAAAAATCAAGTTTCAAATCAAATCGGTATAGGACCAACCGAGGAAGCAGCCCCCGAAACCACACCAGAAATTATCACCGAGGCCACCACCGATACTACCACCGAGACCGCCACCGACACAATTCAACCACAAAATGAGCAAAAAGGAGCGGGCCCCTACAGAGGTTTAATGACGGATGAAATAGACGACATTATGAAATATGATTGGTATTTGGGGACGGTAGCCAGCGATGAAATAACCAAATTGAATCCAGAAAAAAGAAAGAAGTATGGTTTTATTATGAACTTGGATAAGTCTAGTCAGCCAGGCTCACATTGGATTGCTGTTTGGATTGACCTAATTAAAGATGACTCTATTGAAATCTACGACCCGCTCGCACTGTATAAGCCGACTGAGCTATTTCTACACCAAATGAAACAACTTATAGACAAGAGTAAGCCGAGCACATACCTGCTTATGAAGGTTAATCAGGTTAAAAACCAAAGTGATACAACGGATACTTGCGGGTGGCATAGTATTAGGTTTTTGTTAGAGCGAGCAAAAGGGAACCGCTTTAAATTTGCCAGCGGTTGGACGGACTTAAAAGAAAAAGAAGCGGAGGAGTTGAAAACACAGAACGGCTACGGCTTTGACACCTTTATTTAAAGCAATTATCGACTACATCGATAGATGTAAAACAAAAAAATATATTTTCCTATATATACGAACCTTTTTTAAAAAAAGCTTCACCAAAAAGTCGGGTCGTAGGGTGTCCCTACAATGGATTACCGCGGAGGCAGGAGCTCAAACATTTACTATGTCAATAGCAAAAATAGGATAAACGGCACGGACAGTGATTTCACTCACTCAATTGATATGAAAGGGTTAGACAATCCGACACACTGTAAAATTTTACATATCTATGTGCCGAAGTCGTATTACTCTGTGGCAAGTCCTTACAATACTTTTATTCTAAGTGAAGACGGATATGAGGCACTTATTACGATACCCGAGGGAAACTACACAATGAACAACTTAAAAAATAAGCTGACCGAGGTGCTAACCGCAGACAGTCCCAACGACTACACATACACAGTCACGAGCAACAATACCAACACCGACCCAGAAGACGGCAAGCTATTATTTACAGTAGCGAACAACGGAGGAATTCAACCACGGTTTATATTTGGCACCGAAACTCGCATCCACGAAGTAATGGGTTTTGACCGCGACTCAACATACTTCTTTGCTAATAATACCATTAGGTCTCCAAATGTCATAATCTTGACGGGTGAAAAAACATTGTATCTACAATCGGACTTAGTCGGCGAAGGTGATAACCACGTGCTCCAAGAAATATACACAGCAAATGAAATCCCGTTTGGCTCTGTTATCTACGACGGCTCTGGTAGTGAATACGGAAAACGACTATCTACGAGTTCAAGCAATGTATATCGGTTTTACTTAACTGACGAAAACGACCAAGCCATTAACCTAAACGGTTGGGCATTGTAATGACTTTATTGATTTACCGCGAGACGAATTATTTTAATTTATTTACATCATTTTTTAATTTGTTAAAAAGCCGTTAATTAATTATTTTATTTTTTCTCATATTAAAATATAAGACAACCGTAAAAAGAGGAAAAACAACATGCCAACTCAGCACGGCGGAGAACTAGATTTCAGCAAGACTGACTACATCAGTGCTTCTTATCGTTTGAATAAGCTTAACCCACGAGAAAGCAGTAATGGAAATGTCACTATTACCTCTGCGGGAGGACAAGAAAGCACATTTGACCTTATTAGTCGCCCATTTAACTTGGCTAGGTCTGTGTTGAGTTTTACTTACACTATCCCAGACACGGATACTAAATACAACAAAGCTTATATGGATTGCCTTGCTCCTATTAGACAAATTCAACTTCAAACCCGTAGCGGAGTTTATCTGTGCGATTTGAACTATGTTGGAAATATTACGAAGATGATTTGGAAGCCCGAGACTTCGCTTAAAGACTTTCTCGCACTTGAAAACCACGATGTCGGCAGTGGTGCTGGCTGTATGCTCCAAAAGTGTAATGCTGACAGCAAGATTGATATTAACATTACCGAAAGAAAGGCGACTGTTCTTGATGCTAATGCTGATGTCGCCGCGCTTCAAGACGATATGAAAGATATGTTTCTTCCTCCTTCAACTAATGCCCGCCGTCATAATGATGCTCTAATCGCGGCTGGAACTGGAACTCCACTGCCTGTTAATGTGCCTTACAATGAGGCGAAGTATTTTACTGCTGGTGCTTTGGGTGATGGTGCTGGTGCTGGTGATATGGCTATTAAAATCAAGCTTAATCTTGGTATGCTTTACAACACTATTTTTGCCCTTGATAAAACTATTATGTTTCCTGAGATTTTGATGATGCGAATTGTCTGGAACGGTTCTGCGAAGATTTATTATTCTGGTGCTGACCCTCTAAGTCCTGGTGGCGGTGCTAACATTGCTGCTGGTGCTGAGGATGTTGCTGTGAGCAATCTTAACTTGTTTCTTGCTGTTGAGCAGAACCCTGGTGTCATTCAATCTATTCAAAGCCGGATTGCGGGCGGTGGAATGAGTTTTGATATTGATTACCCCTATGTGTATAAGAATACTATTGGAACTGCTAGCGATGGTAAAGCGACTGAAAACCAAAACATTATTATGCGATTTGACCGCGGGCACGGGCAGAGGTTGAAGAAGATTTATCACAGTGTGTTTCATTCTGTTGAAAGTGTAAATACCGCTTATGACAATGATGTAAATGATGAGCGGTCTGCTACGGGTGCTGTTGTTGCCGATGCTAAGCGAAAGGTTGTCTCGTTTTACACTACCCTTGATGGAGCGAGACAGGAAGAATTTGATGTATCTGTGGCTAACCTTGAAGACTATATGATTATGAAGCCGAGGTTGGAGGGTAGTGCCTTGATGAATTCTAATGTGTATCAATACAACTGGGTTTATGCTAATTGCTGGGACAACAACCGCCCTTTGTGGAGCAAGGACCAGAACGAGATTAGCGGACTTGACTTATCTCAGGAACGGCGATGGGAGTTTATTGGAACCTGCCGAAACAAAGTCCATTCTCATTACACTCTGGCTATTACTCAGCGAACTGTGAGTGTGAAGGAAAATGTAATTACAATTAGTTAAGAGGTAATTAATTTTGATAGATTATTTATTTTTTTAAATAATATACGAACAATGTCTCACCAACGAAATTTAGTCGCCCAAAATCCTGTCGGAGACTTCGTAAATGTCAAAGTTGGATATGGCGGACACATTAATACTATGAAGACAGCCTTCGGCGAAACAACAACTGCGCAATTAACACCAGTATTACAAGAAATCTTTCCATATACCATTAATACAAGGATATGGACGAAAACAGAAACTAAAGCAAGTGTGTCATTTTTGGATAATATGGCTGAATTGAAAACTCAAGCGGATGCCACGGCAGATGCTAGATTGGTAAGTAAAAGGAGAATAAAATATAGAACTGGAACGGGCGTCCTTGCTCGCTTCACTGCTTTATGGACGACGGACGACACAAAAGCATATTATTCATATATCGGAATAGGAAATGACCTTGATGATGGATTTTATTTTTACAAAAATCACGAAGGAATGAATATCGCACATTGTAGCGGAAATAATGTAGATTATATTGACCAAGTGGATTGGGATGACCCATGCGATGGAACTTCGGCTATGCCAGACTTAGATTGGAGCGTAGGAAATGTATTTCAAATTCAATTTCAGTATCTTGGGTTTGGTGCTATTAAGTTTTCAATTGAAAACCCAGAGACTGGTGAATTCCAACTAGTTCATATGATTAAGTATGCTAATACGAATGATGAAGTAAGCCTTGGAAATACGACATTACCATTTACAGCAGTCATGAGAAATGATGCAAAGACTGGAATACAAATTCTTAAAACGGCGAGTGCCAGTTTATTCGTTGAGGGGTCAAATACTATTAATACAAGTATTACAAATACTGCGGAAGGAGACGAAAAAACGAGCACCACCGAAAGCCCCATTTTAAGTATCAGGAACAAAGCACTATTCAATAATAGCCTAACCAACTATTCAAATGTCGGTAAGTATTACAAATGAAGATACTAAGTCAAATGTCGTCAGAATGGTATTGAATGGGACGCTAACAGGGGCTGGTTTTGCTGATGTTGATGCCACAACTTCAATCGTAGATACAGACACAAAAGCGACCGCTGTCGCGAACGGAACTACAATTTTTAAGATTTATGTAAATGCAGCCTCAACTCAACAAATTAATCTCAGAACATACGATATTCAATTAATGCCGAATGATGTTTTGACATTCACACAGAAGGCTGTGTCGGCTGGGGCTGGTAGTAATATTAATGTTATTGTTAATTTTATAGAAGACCACTAGTAGGGGCAAGCCCACCCGCGGAAGCAAAAAAAAATAATAATAATAAATGAATAAGTTTTTGAGGTCGTAGGAGTGAAACTTTTGAAAAGGTTTCATCAAAACTTGGAGGTGTGGATGTGAAATCTCCACAAAGCTCCTACATATACTTTTTTACCGCATCTTTGTTTTTAAAATAAGGTTGTTGAATTAAATATTCAAGGTATGGTTTGTCAAACTTAGCAACATCTTCAATTTTCATTTTTTTATATTTTCCATATTGTAGAATGGCTTCTTCCTCTTCAATGGGAATTTCTTTCACGCTTTGCAAGCCGTGGCTTTGCAATTTTGCTTCGGCTTCGCTCATCGTACCTCCTACGTCGGTAGACAGTATATTATATAAAAATGTATTTATTAAAATCATAAATACTTTTTCAATTCGTCTTTATTACTACACCACGGCTGACGAACTAACCATTCAATATACGGCTTATCAATCTTGGCGATGTCTTCTATTTTTTTACCCTTGTATTTCCCGAAATGAAACAAGTTTGGTTGAGCATTTCTCATTTCTTCAATTGCTTTTATTTCGTCGTGTATTACCTTTTGGACATCTTCCAACGAGAAGGATTTTTTTTCGCCTTCAATGGAAAGTTTTTGGAACTTCTCACACAGTCTTGTTAGGGTGGTCATAGTAGGGTAGTATATATAGGGTAATATAAAAAAATAAAAAATAATTAATTAATAATATACGAAATGTCTCAATGGATTGCCTTCGTAAAGGCTTACTCAGCTAAATATAACATAAGCTATGGGGATGCATTGAAAAAAGCAGGTAAGGCATACAGAAGGCAGAAGGGAGGCAGTGCGGAGTTGTCGGAGGATGTCTATTTGTCGCGGTCAGATAGAAAAGGTGCGGACGGATGGAAACCAATCGCAAGCAAAGAAAAATCAACGGTATATGAAAAAGACGGCAAGGCAATTGTAGCATTTAGAGGTTCGGCAGATAAGCGGGACCTGCTAACAGATGTTGCATTAGTAAAGGGAGTATTAAAAAGAACACCGAGATACAAAGAAGAGCAGAGGCTGTTTAATGAAGTGATAAAATATGGTAAGGATAACGTAGAGCTGACGGGTCATAGCCTTGGAGGAACGATAGCGAAAGACCTGAGCCGACAAACGGGTGTAAGGGCTACAACATACAATAAAGGCAGTAGCACGAGAGACCTCATTGAAGGAGTAATTGACAGAGTAGCTGTGAAAGTTAATCCAAAAGGGAAGAGGGCAAAGACCGCGAAGCTAACGACAAACTACCGAACAGCATTTGACCCCGTATCGTTAATGGGTGCTACGGCTGTAAATACTAAGTTAGTGAAGCCAAAAAAAGGAATTCATACAATTAGAAGTTTTAAAGGTAGGGGCAAGCCCCTACAACCCCGCGGTGGGGTTCGAAAGGGGTTTCCCCTTTCAAAGGCAAAAAAATAATTTTTTCTTTTTATTGCTTTTTTCGTTCAATAACCGAATGGTCTAGTTTCAATCGCATTGTCTATGATACCTATAATATTTCTTTTAGTGTAAGTAAAGCTGAATATTTTTTCTAAGTATTCGCTCGTTATTTTTTTCTGTTGTTTATCTCTTGTTATCTTGCTGTTTTCTACTATAACAACTTTACCAGATTTTTCAATTCGTTTAGCAATCAATTTCTCTTCCTGAGTTTTAAGCAACTCTAACAATTCATTCTTGCCGTTCTCAATAAGGTCGTTGTTTTTAATTCCAAGTCCGCAACTAATGACACTTAACATATTTGGTAAATTTAGTGATTTATTATTTTCATAATTCATACTAAAGCCTTTTACTTTCATACTTGCTTTGCCGTTATCTAATACATATCCATAACACTTTGGACCGCCTCCGATAAAGGTCGTAATCTTTGCTCCGTGTAGTTCGTCCGTCCATTCGCCTAACAGCTTACCAGTTTTCACATCTGTTTCGCCTTTCGTTAAGTCTGTTGTGTATATGACACTGTCTGTATCGTGGTATAGAACTCTGTTGTCTAGTTTGTCCATCATCTCATATAGTCTAATCCTCGCGTGGCAGGTCGTAAATAAAGCAACTACAATATTTGTTTTTACTGGGTCGCTTACCGCATCCTGTTTAAGGTCATAACTCGCTTCTATTATCTTGTCGTTAATAATGTTTATGTTTATGTTATCAACTGACTTATCGTTCATTAACTTGTATAAGGTATCTTTGTCTTTTATCATTTTGTTTTGAGTTTTGTTTTGCTTTTCACCAAACTTGCCCCACAGACTATTCAAGCACAACTTAGCAACCGCTCGCCTTCCGGGGTTTTCTTCTATTTTGTTTTCGTCCATCTTAATACCCATCTTGACTTCCATACTGTCAATGTAGTTTCTTTTTTGTTCTTCTGTAATACAACCATCAGGATATCCGCTTGACTCTTGTTTAACCTTTAGGAAAGTTTTTATGTAATCTTTGAAAAGGCTACTGCTCTGCTCCTTCCAATGCCATACCTCATATACCTTAATCAACTTATAGCCTTTATCTAAAGCCTTGTAGATTTCAGGAGTTGCCCAAGTGCCCGTTATTGCTCGCTCGTTATCGGTGTGCTTACATTCGGTTTTCTGTTCAGTCATTCCGCACTTGTCGCATAAGTAATACATAAGCTTACCTCTATCCGCCTTAGGTAAAACGGGGTGTAGTAATTTTCTCGGCGGTAGCATCTTAACCTTAGCCACTCCAAAATATTCTCTGTTTATGATTTTGTTTTTCATAGACAGTCGGTCGTCGTCGTTACTGGGTCTAATGATTTCGTGGTGCCCGCGTGGAAAAGGGTCGTGATACATAACGGTAGGATACAGAGAGCATATGTCAATGTATTTTGCGTATTCGCTGTTGTGCCGTGCTTTCCAATACAATGTTAGAGCATCCGTTCTACCTCCAAACATCGCCTCTCGCGGGTTCAGTCCTTCTTGTTCCGTAATTCGTTCGTTCGTATCTTCCGCTAGGCTTTCACTTGTTTTCATTAATCTCCATTCACATTCCCAGATAGATACTAGTTTGCTGACTTGTTTGCTTAGTTCTTTTTCTCGTCTCATTGTTGCTTTGTATAGTTCTCCCATCGTCTTATTCTTCTTAGTGTTAATGGTATTGCCATTGAAGCACTTTGGACATCCGTGCCATAGACATCCGTGAAATTCGTAAGCGGTTTTCGTCTTTTCATCCCAGCCATCTACGTAAACACGGGATTGCCCTAAGTTAAACATCTTTTCACCACCATTGAATGCGTGTTTGATATCCGTCTTGTCTAACCTGCTTCTGTAAGCAATCCATTCAACACAAGCCCGAGAGGTAATCCTGTTTTGCTTTTCCGCCTTCAACACAGCAATTGAATTCTCTGGCATAAACTTAGCACGATACAAAGCCATAACACAACTCGCAATAGTTGTATATTGAAAAGGGTCAATACCGAATTCTAGAAACTGCTTTCTAAAATCCATACATCCCCTTCTCAGAATATTAACATCGCTATGACAGTATTCAGCGATTTCCTTCTGCATATCAAATGTGTTGTTTCTTTGGCTTTCATACCGAACACCAATGTGAATTCGTTAATCTTTCATCGTGTCGTATCCGTAGTGTTTTTTATGAGGCATCACACAACATAATTTTTATTCTTGTCCGTATTGAAGAAGTGAGGAAAGAAACCTTTTTAATCATTCGAAATCAGTATTACGATGCTAAGGAACCAGCCGGCATTCATAAGAAACTGATGACTTTCTGTAAGTGTGTTTTGACCTAAGCACAACGTCATTACATTCATTGCCTTGATAACAGTCGCGATTATGACTGTCAGTTTATCCTTAAGTGGTTAAGAATAAACTGACAGTCACCATCGTCATTTATCAAGCGTAAGATAATGATGATGACTTTGAAGAAATACAGCTTACATTGATAGTCATCAATGTTCTTGACTATGCACTGGCTGATTTTCCTAAAACATTCGGATTGAAAGAACTTAAAAATGTGTTCTTTCCTCACTTCTTCAATACGGACAAGAATAAAAATTATGTTGTTGATGCTCATGAAAAAACACTACGGATACGACACGATGAAAGATAAAAAGGGCGACAGTGGTTTCAGTTCCTTACAATTACGGCATTTCGCATATCCGCACTTGTGTTCGTCTTTCCTTCTGTAATTAAGTCCGCACGTAAGACATTTTGCTTTGATATCGCAGTTCGTTCTCTTGTGGTTATTGAAACAGGCCGTATTTGGAAACTTTCTATTACACGAATAGCAATCAGTCCAATTGCTTCTATCGTTAATACCCTTACAGTCTTTGGTTTCGCAAATATTACAAGTGGATTCGCAGGCATGTCTCTTTTGAAATCCTCTTAGACATAACTCACAGAAGTTTTCTTTACCTACCATAGACTTCATATTGGTTATCGCATCGTAGTGGTTCTCTGTCTTAAGTATGTAAAGGTTCGTAAGTCGTTTGCCAGCCTCATCAAGTAAATCTGTCTTATAAACAATCTTGTCAGGGAATTCAACAATAACCAGATTGTATTTAATGTAGTTAGCAAAGGTTTTAATTTCAGTAATACCACACACATCCTGAATGACATTCGCTTCTTCGTGTAGTTTCAAAGCAATCTCCTCCTGTATCTTTCGTCCCATCCTTATTACTTTGAATTTTTCGTGTTTTTCTTTTTTTGCTTTTACTACAACAATTGCTCTGGCTAAGCATATGTTGTCTGTATTATTAATTTGAATTACCCCTTTCTTTTTATATACATCCAACTTATTAATTACCTGAAGCCTAGTCCCTCCCGTCTGCATTTCAACAGATTTCAAAACGAACCTAAACTTATCTATATTAGATCCCTTTTTGTCTGTATAAAGGCTTTCATTGCTTTGAAATAATGCTGACAATCTTTCCAAAACATCTCTGACAGAAATCTGATTAATAGTCTTCAAACCCGTAGATACCGCTCCATAGTAATCTACAAACTTGATACTCACACTAACAATAATATTTTGCATCTGTCTTTTGATAAAGTCATTTAGTATTATCTCAATGAACTGTAAAATATCATTCATGCTGAAAGAAGTGAAGTTTCCAGTAAGCTTAACACAATACTGGCTTTCATTAATACCTAGCACGTGCTTCTTTCTATCAACGTGTTTGATTTCGTAGTTCGCATACCGCATTATGTTTTTCACCTTTTCTTTTCTTTCTCTCACTTTCACTTCAAACTGCGGTTGTTCATCTACTGGTAAGGGTGGTGCTTCTGGCATAGCGTGAAAGTAAACAGCACCTCTTACTTGGTTCAAGTAATTCTGGGCCGTTGTTGTATCCACCTTATACTTTCTTTTATGCCCCTCAGGTATTATGTAAAGCACATCATGACCCCTGACTCTTTTGATTTCATAATTAATTTTTTGTTCCCTAAATCTGTCCAACCTATACTGAATACCGTTGTAAGTGTGTGTCTCCATCGTTAGTCAGTGTATATATAGGAAAATAAAATTTTCAAAAATAAAAATTAATTATCTCAATTGTCTGCCCCCGCCGTGGTCCGCCGTGTGCTCCCTGTGTCTATATATACGGGGGGCCCTATGTTTAAATGGAAATTAGGGCGGGGCGGGCGGTGCTGGCGGTGGCTGGCGGGGCGGGCTGTGCTGTGTGCCTGTTTGATTTCATATGTATTGCTTTGCTACTTCTATTTATTTCAGCTCCGCATTCGCACTTGAAAGGATTCTTCTTCCAATTCCTTTTCTTTTCTTTTTTGATTTCTTTTGTTTCCTTGTCATAATTAACTTTCCATTCATCATACTTTAGTTTTACTTTTTCATCGTAGTATTTTTTTGCTTCTTCCATTGCTTGTTCTTGGTTTCTTCGTTTTCCAATACTAAAACTCTTACACATCGTTTGATTTCCTTCTCTCCATTGAATTTTTACTATCGGTCTCTTTTCATTATTCTTTAACATAATACATCCTTTTGAAATTGTAAATCTACGGGGTGCTTTGCCCCCCGCGCCCCCTTCGTTGGGGTTGTAGGGGTTTACCCCTACATTTTTTTCAGTGACATCGTTTGTCATCCTGTTTGTGTCTTTAAATTTTAACGGTATTATTTTAAATATTAAATTCTATTGCCATTTTGTCCTGTGCGGGCCGAACGGTGTGTGTCCCTGGGGCGGGGGGTGTGTATTGAAAAAGTGTGCCGAAGTGCGACACTATACTACTCAAACAACATAGTACAAATGTTTTCGTGGCATGGCACCAGCCGGCTGGACAGATAGGCCTCATAATCCAACCAGACACGAGCGTTTTTCTGCTTTTTTTGTTGAATCTTTTTCTGCTGCCAGACCCAAGAAAAAAAAAGTATGAGCACTCCGGCTCAGGTTAAGACTCACAAAGAGCAGGAAGTATGTTTTTATTTCAAATCTTGCAATAATGTAGGTGTTCTACGTGCAACAACATGACGCTCCATTACCTCCCCTCTCATTTTCCTTCAAGCTTCCCCCCTCTTTCGAACATTAAAAAACTTCCCGAAAATTTCTAACAATGAGAACTTCAATGAAATTACCCGCCTTCTCTTGATCCCCCTTTCAACAGAATTCGATTCAAACGAGCTACCAAAGAGGTGTTCAACTAGTTCAAGTGAGTCTTGCCAACGAAATCCAAAGAAGAGAAAAAAATAGTGGCGAGAACGATCGAGACTGTTCGCAAAACCGTCTCGGGGAATTGTTTCTTACGATAAATGGAGCTAAGCCTGAGAAAAAGAACTTCCTGGCATTTTCGAAGGTCACCATTCCCGATGAGGTGCACAGGCGTTATGACCTGGCTGCGCGTGACCTTGACACTTTGGCGCCAGGGCACTGGTATACTTACAGGGTGGCAAGCTTGACAAAAATGACGCCCAGCCTTATGATGATGGTCTCGGGGAGGTCGCGGGAGCGAAAAGAAACAGCAAAGTACAGACCTCATTTCTGGATCCTACAAAAGCAGTCGGAGGTCAACTCCAAAAAAGAAAGCCAAAAAGAATGACGGAAGCAGCGGGTCCTGTTGACGGAAAAAAGCCTTCGCACGTGGAACCCCCTGCAACGAAGCCCTCCCCCGAAGCCCCTGCCCCGAAGGCGAAGGCGACGAAGGCGAGGGCCCCTACCAAGAAGCCCAAGAGACGAAAAGCTACTGCTACTACAACATCACCAGCTACTACTACTACAACATCAACTACTACCACTACTTCAACATCAACAACTACTACTTCAACATCAACAACTACTACTTCAACATCAACTACTACTACTTCAACATCAACTACTACTACCACTTCAACATCAACATCAACTAGTACTACTACTTCAACATCAACTCAACTACTACTACTTCAACATCAACTAGTACTACTACTACTTCAACATCAACTACTACTGCATCTACTCCTCCCAAACCACCAACTCCCACACCGCAACCAACGGAATCTGATCTACCATCATGCCCAGATGGAAAGGTGAGGATCTGGGAGCTGCCCCATACCTTCACGTTTGCTTCCGGCAAGAAATATCAGGACTGGTATACATACATGTACACACATACATCTCCTCCTCTTCTTCCTCCCTCCTCGTCCTTCCTCCTCCCTCCCCCGCCCCCCCCCCTCTTCCTCCCTCCCTCCTCCCTCTTCCTCCCCCCTCCTCCCTCTTCCTCCCCTCCCCCCCTCCCTCCCCCAAGATACATACATGCAACATTCATACATACATACATACATACATACTTCTTCTTTTTCTTCTTCTCCTCCTCCTCCTTCTTCTTCTTCTTCTTCTTCTTCTTCTTCTTCTCCTCCTCCTTCTCCTCCTTCTCCTCCTCCTCCTTCTTCTTCTTCTCCTTCTTCTTCTTCTCCTTCTTCTTCTCTTTTCTTTTCTTTTCTTTTCTTCTTCTTCTTCTTCTTCTTCTTCTTCTTCTTCTTCTTCTTCTTCTTCTCCTCCTCCTCCTTCTTCTTCTTCTTCTTCTTCTTCTTCTGCTGCTGCTCTTTTCTTTTCTTCTTCTTCTTCTTCTTCTTCTTCTTCTTCTTCTTCTTCTTCTTCTTCTTCTTCTCTTTTACTGCTAGTACTACTACTGCTGTACTACTACTGCTAGTACTACTACTGCTAGTACTACTACTGCTAGTACTACTACTACTGCTGGTGCTACTACTGCTGGTACTACTGCTGCTGCTACTGCTGCTGCTGCTACTGCTGCTGCTGCTAATACTACTACTACTACTACTACTACTACTACTACTACTACTACTACTACTACTGCTACTACTACCACACGTATTCTTCTTCTTCTTCCTCTTCCTCTTCTTCTTCTTCTTCTTTCTTATTTCTTTCTTATTTCTTTCTTATTTCTTTCTTATTTCTTTCTTATTTCTTTCTTATTTCTTTCTTATTTCTTTCTTATTTCTTTCTTATTTTCTTATTTCTTTCTTATTTATTTCTTATTTCTTTCTTATTTCTTTCTTATTTCTTTCTTATTTCTTTCTTATTTCTTTCTTATTTCTTTCTTATTTCTTTCTTATTTCTTTCTTATTTCTTTCTTATTTCTTCTTCTTCTTCTTTTCTGTTGTTGTTGTTGTTGTTGTTCTTCTTCTTCTGCTTCTTCTTCTTCTTTCTTCTTCTTCTTCTTCTTCTTCTTCTTCTCTTTTCTGTTGATGTTATTGCTGTTGCTGTTGTTGTTGTTGTTGTAACCTGTTGTTGCTGGACTGGGAAACATACATATACACACATACATAGATACATACATACAAACATACAAATAGTCATATATACTTCTTCTTTTTCTTCTTCTTCTTCTTGTTTTTCTTCTTCTTCTCCTCCTCCTCCTCCTCCTCTTCCTTCTTCTTCTTCTTCTTCTTCTTCTTCTTCTTCTTCTTCTTGTCTTTTCTGTTGTTGTTGTTGTTGTTGTTGTTGTTTTGCTGCTGTTGTTGCTGTTATTGGGGCGGGGGGAAGCTTGCTATTGAAGCTAACGACGGACGACAACAAGGTCCGGGAGGGAGCCTTGGTACTTAACGTCAGGCTGAGCAAGGACCACGATTTTATGTTGGGCCCCAAGACGCAAGTGGAAACCTGCGAATATGAAACAGCAAGCGCTCCTGGGTCTCTGTCTCTGTCTGTGTCTCTCTCTCTCTCTTCTCTCCCCCCCCCCCCTCCCTCTCTCCCTCCCCAGTCCCACCCTGACGCCATCCACTGTCTATTGCAGGCTAGCCTTGATCTTTCTGCCGGATTGGCGCAAAAAGAGTCAAGCCGACAGAAACCGAAGCAAAAATTCCTTCTGCCTCTCTCGCGCTCTCTCTCTCTCTCTGACAGGTCTCTCTCTCTGTCTCTCTCTCTCGCTCTCTATCTATCTCTCTAATAGTAGTTCTGTCATTGTCTTCCCCCCCCCCCCTTTTTATTTTTTCTTCTTTTTTTTCTTCTTCCTGTAGTCTCTCTCTCTCCCCCCTCCCCCCCTATCTCTCTCTTTTGTTTGTTGTTAATATTGTTGTTATTATTTCTTTATTTGTTGTTAATTTATTCTTTCTTTCCTCAATTTAGGCACCAAACGCTACATCATGGCAGTTCGGGAAGTCGACACCACCGGGGACGGGGATGCAGACTCGAAGCATCTGCAGCTGCTCAACTTTTACGTTTTCAACTACAAGCGCTCCGTCTACCTTGGCGACTAAGCAATCATATTTGCTATATATTTCTACCATATATTTGATATTTGGTCATTTTCACGACATAACATTTACATTTGACCTGATCATATCTATTACCTATTTACATATTGTTTGCTTATCATATTTATTAGTCGTTACAACAATATTACAATTATTTCATATCTGTTACCGGGTTAATCATATCGGGCTGTACTGTTTCATCACCATAAATTGTGTTTCTAAACTCAGAACAATATTTATGGTATTTATTGAATCTAGAAAACTTGTGGTATATAAATTAATATCGATTTTGACCATTGATTAAATTTCATTATCTTCTCGTAAAACTTTGATCAAAGTACCTCAGCGCGAAACAATTACTCAAGTTTACATCCGGCACTATGTCAGCTGTAACACTTACTGGCTATGAAGCCTTGACGCACCACGCTACCAGCTCAAGATACTTAAGTTTCCGAATAAACCGATCGACGAATTCGACTTGTGGAAATTTCAAATCTTCTCCTTCCTACTTGGATTGGACGCAAGATATGTACTACTCCTACAAGATCCGGAATCGCCATACACCATTTTGGAGATATCTACCATTTATTCATCCACGAGAAGATCTGCGCCCACCCCCCCAAACCCTGGACCTACTGGACCGACTGCCACTGCATCCGAGCGACCTTCGAGAATCAACTCAAGGAGACCTACCCGACCTGTGCAGCAGTCCGACGATGAAGAGGACACCAGCTCAAACAGCTCAAGCAGCTCAAGCAATGCGGAAGTTGACGGCAAAGGAGCAAGTTGAACGTCATCGACCCTCCCAGCGACGACAGTCCCGGCTACATTGGCTACACTGTTTACTGCAGCAGATTACGTAAAGGCAAAAATACAGGTACGTTGCTTTCTTGTTGAGGCCTGCCAAGACTCGACAACATTACTTACAGTGCAACGGGCAGGCAACGAACATTCTCTTATTTGGTCTGCGCTGTGTGAACGATTTGGAAGCAAAGGCTCTGCATCTGTAGCCCGACTACTCATGCAACTTTTCGAAGACAATATTCGAAGTGGCAAACAACTACCAACTTGGATGGAGAAGCTCACTCAGCGCTTCGAACGACTTCAAGTCCGTGGTGTACCCCTGCCTGACGAGTTTCAGATTGTGTTCTTGCTGTTCAAGATCAAGGAGTGCTCAACTCTAACTCTGGGCGACATAGGGGGTACTATGTATTGGTCTAGGTCAGACAGTGATAAACCAGACTACAAAGAATTATGTTCACTCATATTACAAGCATACCATGCTAACCAATTGACTTCTGCCCCATCTAGGTCCTCGACTGCGATGTACACTTCGACCTCGAATGCTGCCGTCAACAGAGACATTGTTAGTCTCAACTGTAATAAGAAGGGGCACATCGCAGGCCAATGCCGAGCTACTTGCACCAAACGGGTGTGCACCGACCGACCACGACACACTGGAGCAGAGTGCCCCATTCGGAAACGACCTTCGAACCTGAGCCGGACCCGGGCACCTACCTACAATGGCGGGGGTGGAGGCAGAGGACTCAACCAACGGGGAAGAGGAGGACGCTCGAAAACCGATCTTCGACGCATCGAACGACCGACCAACCAAGCCAACGCAACGCTGGAGACCCCACCGGACATCGACGACGAACCTGTGGCAGAAAGCCAATCATGGGTGATGCAGGAGGACACCATGGAAGACGAACAAGACGGAGAGTTCGAACAAGCAAACGACGAAGACGAACCCACCTTCTTCCACGAACACCCTGCCGTGAAGGAGCCGATTGTACCTGAAACACACTACATACCTTGTGGACAAGCCTACAGGAACAGGGAGGGAGCGATTCAACTGTCTCCCGCAACAGACAGCGACGACGGTAAAACGGACAACGCATCACCGCCACCGCATCCGGACTACGTACAGGACCCTTCACGCCGCCCCACCATACCATGTGACAACTATCAAGCGAGAAGACGAAAATCATTACCGATGAACCTACGTTCAATGGACAAGGATGTGGGATGCCTTCCGGGCCATCCCTCAAGGTTTCCCAGTACCTCCGGCGCACTGGCCTGAGAACGAAAGGAAACGAATAGAATATCAAAAACAATACCACAAGCAATATCATAAACAATATTATGAAAAAGAAAGTAAGAAAGTTAGAGAGTATCAAAAGCAATACTGGGCAATAAACAAAAACATTTTAAATTGTAAGCAAAAAGAGATGTTTGATAAAATAATGAAGGATCGAGGTGAGGAAGAAGAAAGTGGTGACGCCGCTTCGAGCAGTGCAGAAGAGGATGATTCATTCACCCGTTCGCCTGTCAAGGTCAGCTGCCTGCACTTTGTCTATCAGGCATCTAAGTTATATGCGTTGTTTGTAACAGTTTGAAATGCAGTTATCATCTACGAAAGACCCATCACCTACTGGCTCTCCTATAAAGATTAGCTTCATATAATTTGTCAACCAAACCTTAATACTTCTCCATGTTGTTTGCACATCGTTTGCAATGTAGTGCACATCTACGGCATGTTCCTCTAGCATGGTGCTGCCCTTCTCTGAGTCAGCGGGATCGACTGGCTTCTGGACACCTGGGAAATTTGATTACAGAAACTAGTAGTAGTAGTAAGCAGCCGAATACCCATGAGATTCGATCAAGCACACAAGCTCTCTATAAGACCTTAGGCCTTACTGCTCCTGTAGCCATCAGCCCTAAGAAAGCCAATAGGTCATACACGTTCAAGAAGCGCAAGCAAGGCCCTGTCAAGCATGTTCGACCTCAAAGTCTGGAGAGGTGGCTTGGCATGTCATACAATGAGCTTGAGGAGGAGGTGAAGTCAAGCTGTTGTCGAGAATGGCGATGCTATCGTTGGGTCGACCCACGCGATGTTATAAGGAAACGCGCCCAATCTTGTGCACTTTCTTTGAAATAGCTCAAGAATTCCCTAGCGATAAAGTTGGAGACAATGAGAGATCCGGCCGGTAACATGCAGTATGTCTACCAAACTGAAAAAATGTGCAGAACCATGTGGCAGCGCATTCATGGAGTCGGTGATAGAGTTATGACAAAAGCTTTAAAGCTTATGCGCAACCGCACTATGATAGATGTAAGGGCTGTACCGCCGGAACCACTTACTGAAGATGTCATCCACGTTCTGCTATGCAGAAAGTGGTTACAATCGGGATCGATGTTGAAGAAGACGGAACTTGGAAGCTTCAAGACATCACCGAAACCAGCGAAGTGTACAGCTACATCGTAGCAAACTGGACGAAAGGATGTCAAGATGTGCTCGCATCTGCGCCGGCCAACTGCAAGCAAAGGCTGAATGTCAAAGAGCATCCCGGCCCCGCGAAAATGAATAAAGTCTGGCGCAGAGACTTAAAAATATAGAGCCTATCCGAGGTAGCAGTAAAGAGCTTGCTCTAAATATCTTTTGCATAAAGCTTAAGTTCTTTTGTGCAAATTATAATCATTATTATTATTATTATTATTATTATTATTATTATTATTATTATTGGACACCGTGATAGCCCAGTGGTCAAGTTCTACCATCTGGGCCCTGTCGCCAGTTCGATTCCCGTCGGTGCCACCAGTATTTTCATTGAACATACCGGTCCGTCTGGAAGTGTTGGAACTGCCCGTGCGGGGGTGTCATTAGAGCCTATCGTCAATTCTTCGTACTCCCCTCGGGTGAGACGATGGAGGCGCATGTGCAGATTTGCATCAGCCATTGACAGAGAAGCACTATTATTATTATTATTACTACTATATTATGGACACCGTGATAGCCCAGTGGTCAAGTTCTACCATCTGGGCCCTGTCGCCAGTTCGATTCCCGTCGGTGCCACCAGTATTTTCATTGAACATACCGGTCTATTTCTGGACCAGTATTTTCATTGAACATACCGGCCCGTCTGGAAGTGTTGGAACTGCCCTTGCGGGGGTGTCATTAGAGCTTATCGTCAATTCTTCGTACTCCCCTCACGGGTGAGACGATGGAGGCGCATGTGCAGAAATGCATCAGCCATTGACAGAGAAGCACTATTACTACTATATTATTATTATTATTATTATTATTATTATTATTATTGGACACCGTGATAGCCCAGTGGTCAAGTTCAACCATCTGGGCCCTGTCGCCAGTTCGATTCCCGTCGGTGCCACCAGTATTTTCATTGAACATACCGGTCTATTTCTGGACCAGTATTTTCATTGAACATACCGGCCCGTCTGGAAGTGTTGGAACTGCCCTTGCGGGGGTGTCATTAGAGCTTATCGTCAATTCTTCGTACTCCCCTCACGGGTGAGACGATGGAGGCGCATGTGCAGAAATGCATCAGCCATTGACAGAGAAGCACTATTATTATTATTATTATTATTATTATTATTATTATTATTATTATTATTATTATTGATGGAGGCGCATGTGCAGAAATGCATCAGCCATTGACAGAGAAGCACTATTATTATTATTATTATTATTATTATTATTATTATTATTATTATTATTATTATTATTATTATTATTATTATTATTATTATTATTATTATTCACCGTGATAGCCCAGTGGTCAAGTTCTACCATCTGGGCCCTGTCGCCAGTTCGATTCCCGTCGGTGCCACCAGTATTTTCATTGAACATACCGGTCCGTCTGGACCAGTATTTTCATTGAACATACCGGTCCGTCTGGAAGTGTTGGAACTGCCCTTGCGGGGGTGTCATTACAGCCTATCGTCAATTCTTCGTACTCCCCTCACGGGTGAGACGATGGAGGCGCATGTGCAGAAATGCATCAGCCATTGACAGAGAAGCACTATTATTATTATTATTATTATTATTATTATTATTATTATTATTATTATTATTATGTTTTTTTCCTGTGAATAATAGACAAGGACATCATCCTTAATCTGCACCGAGCTAGCAGCGCAATACAAGCAGCTTATGAAGGAACAAGAGCGGGGGTTCAAAAATGAAGCTGAATTTCAACAGTGGAAGGTGAGGAGCCAAAGTCATCACAAAATCCATCGGGAAAATCGTTTCCAAACCACTAAGCGGAAGTGTGGAGCACCTCTTGACCTTCGATTGTTTGCTCTTTCGACGGGACACCTCCTGTGCTCGTTCCTTCATGTCGACGCAAATCCACTGACTTTAAAGGTAAGTACGTTATTCGTCTTGGCCTTGGGGTGTTCAGTTGTTACAGAACCAGGAAAACTTACATACACTCATGGCCCTGGTATTGAAAAAGGTCAGAACAGTACAATCTCTATCCTTTACCACATGCTACGGAGTTCCCCAGTTCTTACGACTTGCTTCGGGAGACGGCATTTATACTAAGATTATTATCACTATGGGGACAAATACCAAAATAATTTCCGGGTAATAGAAATGATTTCCAGTGTGTAAAATTAAATTTCCAGCCGCTGGAAATAATTTCCAGTCTGTTAAATGGTTTCCAGTGGCTAGAATTTTTAACACTGGAAATTATTTTGTACACTGGAAATAGTATTTCCAGCCACTGGAAACAACTTCTGGGCACTGGAAATAATATTTCCATATACTGGAAATATTTTCTAGTATTCAGAACATTTCCAGTGTGGCTTGAAACATTTTTTTTTCATAGCGGGAAATGTTTTTTTTGCTGGAAATATTTCCATCTACTGGAAATATTTCCAGTCACTGGAAATATTTCCAGTCACTGGAAATATTTCCTGTGGCTGGAAATATTCCAGTAGCTGGAAGTATAGAAAATATTTCCAGTCACTGGAAATATTTCAAGTCACTGGAAATATTTCCAGTGGCTGGAAATATTCCAGTAGCTGGAAGTATAGAAAATATTTTCAGTTTCTGGAAATATTCCAGTGGCTGGAAATATTTCCAGATTCTCAAATTATTTCCAGTGGCTGGAAATATGTCTACATTTTCGAAATATTTCCAAGGTACAAAATATTTCCAGCACTGGAAATATTTCCAGCCACTGCACATATTTCCAGCTACTGGAAGTATTCCAGTAGCTGGAAATATTCCAGTAGCTGGAAGTATAGAAAATATTTCCAGTCACTGGAAATATTTCCAGTGGCTGGAAATATTTCCAGATTCTAAAATTATTTCCAGTGGCTGGAAATATGTCTACATTTTCGAAATATTTCCAAGGCACAAAATATTTCCAGTCACTGGATATATTTCCAACTGCTGGAAATATTTCCAGCTACTGGAAATATTTCCAGCCAATGGAAATATTTTCAGTGGCTGGAAATTTTCCAGTCACTGGAAATATTTCCAGAGACTGGGAATATTTCCAGCCACTGGAAATAATTTCAGTAGTAGCTGGAAATATTCCAGTAGCTGGAAGTCAAGAAAATATTTTCAGTTTCTGGACAAAGTCAGCCCGCGTATATCATTTCTTGTTCCATTAAATATTTTAATTCCTGTTATTGTTTGGTCTCCTGTTAGTTTTACATTTTGCCCGTCTAATGTGTCCGCATATCCTTTTGTCGCTCCGTCCGTCGCTAATGTCGGAGTTCCAAGGTTGGCTATTTTGCTGCTATTACAATCCAGCCCCGAAGCATTTACCCAACCGACTATCGCACCATCAATAATGAAACTTACTTTTTTCGCATTTATTTCAAAGTTATAATTCACACCCGTGCCCATATCAAGGCATCCGATAGTTCCTATATTGGCCGTGGAGTTAAAAACCACGAATGTTCCCTTTGTTGTCGCATTCGTTGAATTTCCTGTTATTTCAAGACCACTACTATATGTCTTAATTCCCGCTATGGTTTGGTTTCCTGTTAGTTTAACATTTTGCCCGTCTAACGTATCTACATAACTTTTGTTTGCCCCATCCGTTGTTGCTGTTGGTGTGGCCAAATTTGTTATTTTTCTGTTGTTCAAAGATAGTGTAGTGCCAGTTGCGGTCGCGATTACATTATCACCCGCGTATAAATCTACATACGAACCAGTTATTTGTATTGGATAATAAGTCGCTGTCGCTGTTTTTTGTGCTAAAATCACACCTATTTTTGATTCAAAGGCTATGCCAATGCCGTCAAAAGAAGCAGGATTGGTTGAACCACTTACTTCCAATGTTGAAGTAAATTTTTTATTTCCTCCTATGGTTTGTTCTCCTGTTAGTTTAACCACTGAACCATCAACTGCGAGAGTAGTGAGGTCAATTCCATTACATGTTGTAGCTCCTGAAATAGCAAAACCTCCCATATTTAGTGCTCCTGTCATACTTGTCGTGCCATCTAATCTAAGAAAAGGTGAAGCAACATTTCTCCATTGTCCAGTGCTGTAAATGAGCAATTGATTATCCGCGGGTGTGCCTGCAATTAATACATCGCTGTGTGTATCTATTGAACCATCTGCTGACACTTTGGCGTTGTTTGCCGTATGTTCTGAAAGCAAATCACTCACCGATTTTCCATTTAATGTGCCGACAGAATTAATGTTTTGGCTGTTCATATTTAGCGGTTTCATTGTTTTTACTTCCGTATTTGAAATGGTGAATATATCGCCAGACCCTCCGCCAAAATAAAATGAATCACCTCCAAATATAAACGGTTTATACGTAATTGTATCTCTATCAATTGAAGTTAATATACCAGCTTTGACATCGCTGTCGTATGCTAATTCTATACCCGCCCCAGAAGTCGGTGCCGTATTACCACTCACTCTCAGTCTATTCGTGGAAAAATTCTTTGCTCCTGATATTGTTTGGTTTCCTGTTAGTTTAACCACGGAAGCATCAAGAGCGGAAACATCAATGCTGTCAACAGTGCTTACATTTACAATACTAAGACCTCCCATATTTAATTCTCCTAGCATCATAGTGAGGCCATCTAATCTCAGAAATTGTGAGTTCGTGTTTCTCCATTGACCCGTGCTATAAATGAGCAATTGGTTATCGGCGGGTGTGCCTGTTATGACTACATCACTTAAAGCATCTATTGATTTGTTTGAAAATCTTGTGTCAAATCTACCATCAGTATAGTATAGATTAGTGCCCTCTTTTAAGTCAGTTGTTGATTTTAAAGCCAGTCGTGCGTCAAATCGGCTGTTGGTAAAATAAAGATTTATCGGGTCGGCATCTTCTGGCACTCTATCTGTGTTTAAGCCGATAATATTAGTGTTCGTTAAATCAAGGCTGGCTATGTCCAGACTATCAACAGAAAACTCATTAAGGCCTAATAGTGACTTATATTGTGACATCGTTGTATATAGTTTGGATAATAATTAATCCGAGTAAAAATTATTTTTGGTTAGATATACATCCGAAACAATCTATGCCGAGAGGTAATAGAGAGATTGCGATAAAGAACCTTGAAAAAGCGACTGTAATGAAGAAACAGTATGCGAGGCAAAGAAAGATTGAGAGGGCGAGGGAATTACTAGCGGAGGAAGAGGCTAAAAATGTGAAAGAAATGAATGACGACGAAAAGATGGACCACATTACTAAGAAGCAGTTGGCTAAGGATATGATTGATGGACGGGACGGCGAGAAAAGTGAGGAAAGCAGTTCGGATGAGGAACTAGAACAAGACTTTGTAGATATCGTCGCCCAACGGGTTGCGGGTATAAAATTGAAGACTAAACAGAAGAAGAAGAAGAAAGCGGTAAAAAAGAAATTGCCTGAATTAGAAGAGAGCGAGAGTGAGAGCGAGGAAAGCGAGGAAGAAGAACCGCCGAAGAAAGGTAAAGGCAAGAAATCAAACATATCGGTTAATGTTTATAATCAACAACCCGAGAAACCAAAAAAAGAAAACAATGATGTTTCAAAGATATTTTTAAAGTTCTAATATAGGAACCTTCACCAAAAAAAGTCGGGTCAATGGACCACAAACACAGCAATCCGCAAAATACTGAAACAGGAAGTGATGAGGCGAAGTCTTTGCTAGATGAAGAAGAACTTGAACAACAGAAAATTAAAGAGGCTTCTGAAATTCACCATCAATCTAAAACAATTAAAAAATGGAATACTATTCTAGCCCCTGAGCCTGAACCATTAAGCCAAGTGTTTATTGACTTAATGGATATGTCTAAAATAGCTACTAAGAAAGGAAACAAAAACTACAATTTTGGATTAGTGATGATTGATGTTTATTCTCGTCGTGGTTGGATTGAACCGATCAAAAATAAATCAACTGGCGAAGTATTGGAAGGATAAAAAAAAAATGCCGAAACCTAAAAGGATTACGTCAGACAACGGTAGTGAATTCAAAGGACAAGTGGCTGAATATTTTAAAGAGAACGGAATTCAACATACTACAAACGAAGTTGGCGACCACCGAACTATGGGCATAGTAGATAGATTTATTAGAACAATAAGAAACGATTTAAATTGGATGTGGGAAGTGAATGATGATTTTATTTGGGTTCCTTACATTTATGAAATTGTTAATAATTATAATAATACATACCATAATACAATTAAGGCTACACCTATGGAAGTCTATGAAGGTAAAAAGAAAAACGATCAAGAAATATACAGGGCTGGTCTTATTAATAAATTTCCTAAGGGCTCAACCGTTAGAAAAGAACTAGAACGAACAGTTTTTAGTAAAGGCGATGTTCAGTTTTCAAAGAAGGTATATACAGTTAAAGGCCGTAAAGGCTTCAAGTTGATTTTAAGTGACCACGAAATAGTCAGCCCACAACAATTATTAAAATCTAAAATGGAAGAACAAACTGATGAAGTCAAACCTCAACTAGCCGACAAAGTCAAGGAAGCTACGAAAGAAAAAAAGACAGGCCACTTATTAAAATCATTGGATATAAAACCAGAGAATATCCGTAGTAGTGCCAGGATTAAAAAGAAAAAAGAAATTTTGGATTTATAAGTTATTATAAGTCTTAATTATTAATTTTATTTTCTTGAAAAAGAGTAATTATTTATTTTTTATTTTCTCGAGAACTTTTGTCCAAAAAAATGTGAGCTCTCACAATTGTTTTACGGTTGAGACGTCGCAAACCTTCTCAATCTGAGAAAGTTTCAAAGCAAAAAACTTGGAGTCGTCATCATGGATGACAACCCAAACAATATCGCCAACAGTGATGTTTTTCAGAGAGCTCTCAGCCCCCTTCGCCGAAATTGAAGACAAGTTCTCATCCTGTTTTTTTGTTGCGTAAATGAAAATATCATCTCCTTTAGACTCAAGGAAATAATTTTCCACAACCGATTTGGTAAATTTTTTAGAGCTCTTCTTAACTCCGACATTGAGAACGTTGAAGCCATCCGCAGCTTTCTAAAAATCACAAACAATAATGAGACAAAGCAACAACAAAACAAAATACCTGAACTTCAGGATCGTCAGGCTTCTTCTTGGGAGGCATCGCAAACCTACACATACATACACAGGGACAAACTATGTATGTATATGTAGGGGCAGTTTAATGTCGTGCCCAGGACTTATATAAAATCAATTATTTTTACCCCTCAACCCTATTTCTGTATTTATTATATTTATCCAAAACCATATCAAAGCTATCTCCATTACATATTAACCTCCTCGCCTGCTCCTCCTCTCTCAAACTCAATGGTTGCTTCCTAGCTAGCAACCAACTATCCAACAACCTCTCCTCTTTCTTTCTTCTTTCTTCTTCTCTCTTTCTCTTTCTTTTCATTTTATCATTATTTTTCTTTTTTTGCTTCTCTTCTTCTATCTCTGCTAATCTTTCGTCTATCGCGTCCTCTCTCTCTTCAAGCTCTTCTTTTTTCTTAGTTAGTTCTTTTATTTTTTTCATTTATCAACTCTATTTGATTACTTACTCTCATTTTATCTCTAATTACTTTAGTTTCTGGCTTATCCATATAATATTATACCCAGTCATTACTGTCTCGCCTTATACTCTCATTATCGGAATTATCAGAATAATTATCAAGATTATCAAAATTATTGGACATATATATCACTTTTATATATTTTTGCAAGGGGTAAAATGGCCTTCTTTCCTCCTGACCAAAAAACGACTTTTTGGGCAGGGAGAAAATCTGTTGGTCTATTTTGCAGTTTTCGTGCAAAACAATATCTGTCATCAATGTTTCGGTCATGGGCTCATTTTTCTTTTTATTTATCCGTCGCCATTTTGTTTTCTATCTAACAGAAACTTCAACAAAAAAAGTCAAGAAACACCGCAAAACCAGTTATATTTCTTTTTTCGCAAATTGACAGCTTTGACTGTGTACAATGTTGAAAAAGGCTACGTGTATCATTTTATTTAACAGTTTCCACTTTTTTCCTGCTAATGCCATTTTGTCCCGTGCGGGCCGAACGGTGTGTGTCCCTGGGGGCGGGGGGTGTGTATTGAAAAAGTGTGCCAAAGTGCGACACTATACTACTTGTTTGCGTGTGGCCTATCGTTTGCCATGAAATTTGTCCGAGAAAACAGCTCCGTGGTTGCAATCTGAAGATACAGTCTCTTGGTCGTCCATGTTTGAATTTTAGCAAAGCTTTGTGCATTGAACGTGCAGGGGAAACCAAAGTATTGTAAACGATTTTATGTTTCCGGCTCTTTCTGAAGCTCAACTTGAGCCGGAATGCCTGTGCTTTGTTGTTTTGTGTATTTGTTTTTATAATAGCAGTGCACAAACCTTTGCTTATTTTATCAACGACCTTTTTGAATTGTGAAGCTCATGGGATGCAGCCAGCAAGTGAAATGCTCCGAAAACATTTGTACTTGGGTTGTGTGTATGTGCTCTGTGCTTTGTCATGAAATTGGTTCAACACAACACTTTTGTTGCTGTTGTCTCTCTCTTTCTCTTTCTTTTTTTCTCTATGTTTGTTTCTTCTTCCTTTTTTTCCTCTTCCTCTTCTTCTTCTTCTTCTTCTTCTTCTTCTTCTTCTTCTTCTTCTTCTTCTTCGTCTCCTTCTTCTTCGTGATCTACATTATATATGTTCAACAACCACCCCCCCCCTCCCCCACCCACATGTACAGATATTGTTCTGCATACTTCCATTTACATGTCTATCCTACCCAAACGCCGTCCCTGTGTGTCTTCACTCTCGTGAAACGTCAGAAAATGATGTTGTTTTGTCTTAATTGTTTGTAATTGTTTCTGTCTTTATTTCTTTTAGGTGTGCCACTGGTCATGTCCAGTATGTTGCACGTCAGGAAGGCACCGATATCTGTCAAATATCTGGAAGGAAAAAGCGGTGTTGCTGTATTCGCTGACACAGCTCTGCCTGCTGGATACGCTTTGGGAGAGTTGGGCACTGGAGGAGTTCCTTTAAGACCGGACACGGAGGCTGTTTTCGCACAGCACTACACAATCAAAGTTGACAACACTCTATGTGTTGGAATGCAGCCAATTGACTTCATAAGCCCAAACAGCAGGAATCCGATGCACTTACTGAACAGCGCTTGTGTTGGTTTTAACGGCCGGACCCGATCGTCAAATGCAAAGTTGTGCAAGCTCGATCAAGTAGTAAGGCTTACTCATGAAGTCGGCAAAAACCAACAAATTTTTCTCACTTACAGAGAGAATCCAAACTTATCTGTAACTACTAGCCCAAGCGATGCTCATCCTGACTGCATGAAGGACGCTGCATCGTTCAAACTCGGGAAAACTATTCCTGTGTGGGCCCTTGACAGGGCGGACGGGCGTCAGCTTTTTTTCATTGTCCCTCCTAATGAGTATCCTTTACCTCCAAAGTCAGTTTCGCCGTCGTCTTCCGAAAAGGAAGCACTCATCAGGAAGCTTGTCTGCGAGCATTCCGCCGCTCACAAGGTCAGTTTCGATGAGTGACGACCAAAAGGTCAAACTTTTGGAGAGTCTCCGCGATGAGCTTACAGTTCCTGACGACTCTGACAACAGCTTGGAGCGGTAGTCATCTGATACAACTGTTATTCTTGATCGTGCATCTAGTTCAACGGTCAGAATAATTATTGTGCCCGTGTCAATCTAACAATTTTTGGTTAATATTATTGTTGTCAAGATCACTCCATATGATCGGGGAGAATGGTCAAGCACCATCGCGTTCGGAGACTCTGCTGTGTTTGCATACAATGAAGTTGTGAAGAGAGAAAGGATAGCTGCTACTTTCTCTCTCTCGCTCCCTCTCTCTCTCTCTCTCTCTCTTTCTCTCTATCTGACTCCTCCCCCCCCCCCTCTCTCTCTCTTCCCCTCTCTCTCTCTCTTTCTCTCGGGCGCTACAACAGTTACTGGTCCCCGGCCCAGCGGAGACAGAGTAGCAGTTCTTCCGAGCCGGAAGACTTACTAGACTACGGGCAATGGTACTCGCCGGATTAAAAGGTATTTTGCGCAGAGGGTGGACAATGCCATGAAGCAATTGACCACACTCTAAAAGCAATAACTAGTCAATACAGACGTCCTAGTATTTACTATTCCGTTATTATATTCCAAGTGTTCTCAGTTCACTTTTGCAGCTTGGTTACCTTTTAATACTGAATACAAACAGTGCTGCTTGAGCACAATAACGACAATCCCTATCCGTTCCATCTATTGCTATCAGTTCTATAATTGGTTGGTCTACATAGGTCCCGACGGAGACCAACTCTATTCTAGATAAATCAAGAAGGTCTAGAAAGGATGAATTGTAGATTGTGCAACTGTAAGTTGCACATTCTTCCTGTACTCATAGAGAAATATGGTATTATATTGGCAAATGGCAAGGAGGGCCGGCAGAGAATAGGTTTACGTGAATTTGCCACAAAGGACAAATCCAGTAACGGAAATTCTCGGTTACGGTATATCTCCGACGCTCCCCCTCAAAGAACGTAAACTTATCTGCCTTGACTGCTTAGTAATAAGATAATTTATTATTATGTCCGCACCAAGAACCTTATGATCATAAAATGAATTAACATGTCTATGCCCTAACACTCACGTTGGCGGTGAAAAGCCAGACCCAAAGAAGGTCATTTACTTACCCTCACTCTCTCTGAGATGTAGAGTCAGAAGTGGCTACCCCACTTACCGCGGCATGCATATATCAGTAAGATTATATGTAAGGCTGGCATCCCACTGTAAAGTAAGGCCTCTCTGACGAGAAGACGATTAACAACTACGCTCTCCTAGCCTCTCAAAATGAAAAAGGTAAGTTGCGCCCATCCCGGCTGAAACTTGAAGTATGATCATGCATCGGAAAAATTACATAACATATAATCAAAATATAATAAGTCAGTAAGTCGACTTAGTCGATGTTGATCCGGTAATACGATTTACGGTGAAATTTAATGATTTAGCTATCCTCATGCTTATATGATAAACAGACTGTCCATATATATGAAGCATAGACATGGACATCATATCGTAACATATAAAATGTGGCATTAAATATTATAATAAAAGTTATGAAGGCAAATGTATAGAAAACATGCAATACGAAATATGGGCATGCCAAATTAACGAATTAGTCATAGAACAACGAGTTCTGAAGAAAATGCAGTTTATTTAGTATGTTCCATAAATCTGACTTAGTGAAAATAAATGGCAGCATTTCCCCGGCAAGGGGTACCTTTCGGAAAACTAAAGTAACAAAATCAGTTTTCAGGATCCCTTTGCCCGTTCCATGCCGGGTTTTCTTTTCGCTAAGCTTCTAGAACGTGGTGGCTACGAATCCGCACTGATCACGGGCCTCTAGGGCCGCAACTCTGGGACTCCGCCTGGCACTCTGGGCCTGTCCCATGCTCTACTACCTAAAATGCCTATCAACGGAAGAAAGGGTAGCGCACGGCAAAAACAGGACAAAAGCACAAATATTCATAGTGGCAAGTTCTATCACGCTACAAGAGTGCTTTTGGATGCAAAATTCCTAAGAGCCTGAGGCTACTTAGCGACTTTGAGTCCAAAGCACTAAGTCGGTCGATGACGCAGCCCACTTCCGAGTCGGCTGATCCAAGAGCTAAACACAACCTACAAAGCTGGTGTATGTAACAAATAGCAAGGTTGACCCTCGTAGTATGTAAAACACATCCGACATTGAGCGTTGGGACTCATTTCCGTCCCCCGGTCCAGTGACTTTGCCATTTCTGGCTCGTACCCCCTACTAAGGCTATGTCTATCCTATTCGTCCGTGAGCGCTATCTTTCTAAGCGCTTCCAAATCCAATCTAGGGCACAATATGTCCAACAACGTGTCTGCTTGATCCATGGTCAAATACTTAGTCAAAACATCCTAACTGTCCTTTAGTACCAACCTTCCTAAACTTAGCTATGCCTTCTTGTTCTAGCTCGTGTGGTAGTGTTCTTCCAAAGGCAAGTGTTTCGTGCGTGGTCCGACTAACCCGCGTTGCGCGGCTAGTATGATCTGGGCGTTATCCTCATGAACATAAAATGGTTTGGGCTCCGGAATGCCTAATTCACTTCGCATGTTGCAAATGGCCATAGCTTCCCTTAGTGCCTCATTGGCTGAGAAAATTTCCGCGTCGTTCGACGAAAGGGCACTTTCGACTGCCGTCTGGACAGCCAACCCACGGGATCTCCTACTAAGACTACATACCCAGTGCGAGATTTACCCGTCTTTAAACAAACCCTGTGAGCCGCATCGGGCCAAACTGTCATTGGTCCTATCGGTCCTGCCTTCCCTACCGCACTAAGATTTTTCTTGCTGAACCTAAGTACTCTATCATTCTTCAGATATCGGATTATCTTCCCTAGCTTGGAATAAGTCCTCCCCACATCTACTGTCTGCATTACGCTTGCAGAATTGAGCGCTTCCTCTATATCCGGCCTAGTCATCTTGGCCAAAAAGAGTAAACTCCCGACTATCTGTGGAATTGAAAACTAAGTCTAGCTTGCTCGTCCATTGGCATTGGGTCAGTTTTTGATCCTGGTGTTGCGCTGGGCTTGCACTGTGTTCATACCCATAAAATTTACAACTTTCCGAGCGTAACTTTGCTGATTTAGGATAATTTCCGACTTTGTCTGAATAATTTCCATTCCCTTTAATTCTTTTGCTAAACCGAGTCTTTTAATGGGGAAATGCATTTCAAGTCTCTCGCAAAATCTATCACAGGCCTGTCTGCTGGGTGCCATGAAAATGAGGTCGTCTACATGGAAGACGCCTACTATTCCCTCACCTAAGCTCAGTCCTTTCTCCATAAACATGCATGGGTCTGATTGAAGTGTTATGAAGCCTAACTGTTTGAGAAGCCCGGAAAATATATCATACCAACGCTTTCCTGCCTGTGGCGCTCCGTATAATGCTTTGACGACCTTCCATATCTTTCCTACTAACATGATGGGTAGATGTGCTGGATGGATCTACTTGCTTTCTCACTCTTTTTCCGCTGACTATGTTCGCTGCTGATATCTTGTCACTCTGTTCCCAAGTAACTCCCTTGGTTGGGGCCTTACCCTCTATATACTGTGGTGTGGGGTCATGTTGCGCGCTTGGACTGTTCATATCTACAGGCAAGGGTCCTATACTAATGCGCTCATCTATTTGCTCCCCTGGACTGCATCAACCTCATGAGGTTCATGTTCAGTCTCTAGCTTGGCCTCTAAGTTATCCTCTACCTCACTGTCTGCGTGCGATGCAGCGTGGTGGGACTGTGTGGGAATGGTGCAACTGGACTATCAGTGGAGCTGGGCTCGAAATCAGCTACCTGGCTAGTTCCTATGGCTATCCCGGTGTCTGAGAACCCCTGTGTGTTGCTGTGGTCTTGTTCATCGTCAAATTCTGGCTGTGTGTCTATCTCCCCCTCGGTTGCATCTTCCCATACAACCTGAGGCTCAATCGACTCACCTACACTACTGAGATCGAAACGAACATTTCTAACTCCGGATAATACCTTCTGTCCGTCCCAAACTCTGTATGAATTGCGATGCATATCGTACCCTACTAACTTTACTAACTTACCGGGAATGGATCCTTTACCATTTACCTTTCTTACGTGCATCACTCCCATACACCGAATTGGACGTAATTGGTGCAATGGTGGTGCTCGTTTGAATAGTAATTGGTAAGGCGACGTGCCCTTATGCTGTCCTTTAGTTATAGGTAAAGTATTACATAGCACAGTGGCTGTATGCTCCATTTCTGCCCAGAAGTTGGGCGGACATCGAGCATGCTGCCTAAGTGCGCGAGCAGGCCCCCCCGTCACCCCGTTTATTCTTTCAGCTCTCGCATTGCCATCTTTATCTGCAGTGGCAGCATCTTTCCATATAATATCACTATACTTCTCACTTATCTCTTTTGGGGCAGTGAATTCCTGATCGCAAACTACAACTTTAACTTTATTTTCTGTCTGTCTCTCCATGAAATCATCCATAACCGTGAATTTATACCTTCTCCCTTCCCGTGACATGACTCTCCATGGGCCTCGCGTATCGCAATGTAACATCTCTCCCACTCTCTCTGCTCTAGGCAAATGGTTGGAAGCAAAACGAGGCAACACGCTAGCTTTGGTAATCATGCATGGCTCACACATTCTACACTCTTCTCTCGCATCTCTACACTACCATCTCTACCTATTAGCTTTATGCCTACGGCGTCTGCAAATGCTTTAGCCCTCTCCCAACTTACATGACCCGCCATAGCATGCACTATACTAACAGGCAGCACTCTCACTCTCTTGCCAGTAGAAGGGTACTTGACAAACAAAACAGCATTCGTTGTTATTAGTTTAGATGGTTTAATACTCACTTTACTCTCTCTTGCTGTTTCTATTGTCCCTTTATTGTCTGAGGGTGTGTGTTTTATACTTGGGTTCTCCCACCCTGCTGCCCCGCCTCCCTCCTCTCTCAGGCGCACCCTTAGGTGTGAAACGACAGTTAGGGTCTAGCTTATTGTCCTTATGGCTGTCCCATCGGTATAGCAAGGCTTTAGTTAGCCTTCCCCTGACTAGAATGTTCTTTTCCTTCACCGGCAGTGCTCCCTTCAAAATGAACATTTGTCCATTTTGATGGAGTACTGCTCTGTGATGGAAATGATCCATCGGGCCAGTGGGGGCCACGTTGATTGGCATGAGTGGATCGTAGAAGGCACTCTTATCTTATGTATTCGCCCCTCTCCATCTACTCTATCTACACACATCAACCCTGCCTCACCTATGACTCTCGTTCGATTCCCTGTACTGAATGTTACCTTACCTATCTTCTTCAGCTCTTTCATCATCGTCTCATCGTGATGAGACGATGATGAGAGTCGCACCACTATCCTGGTACACGTGTTTACTCTTAGCTATCCTACTGTGTGCCATGACTGTAGTGGAGTCTTGTTTCTTTTTCGATTTGTTTTTATTGTCTTTCTTTTTCTTCAACTTCTTCTTCTTTCTTTTCGTCTTCGTCTGTTCTTCTTCCTCAGACTCAGAGGGCTCTGACTACATAACTTCAGGGACGTCATCAGAGTCATCTGGGTCATAATCTCTATCAGGCATACCTGTCTGTATCTGTCCTTTCAGCTCTTCCTGCAAGTTAGTTATAACTGCTCTCACCTGTCTGTCTAACAGATTAATCCTCTCCCTAGACGCACCTGTGATTAGTTCCTGAGGAACTGTCACCTCAACAAACTTACCTGTAGGGTCTAGTCTAACCTCTATCCCTTCTTTAGTCGGTGTGTTGGGTATGTTGGGTGTGTTTGGAGTGGAGTGTTTGTTGTCATGTTCGGTGGAGTATGGAATGCTAGGACTATTTCGTGTGTTGTGAGTCACAGTGACTAGCTGTATGGCTCTCATCACATCAGTCAGATTCGTCTATCTTTCCTCCTACCTCAATCACTCTCCTCTCATCCCATACTCCCCTGATCTTTTCAGCTCTCTAGCTATCTCACCTACTGTCTGCAAGTCGATGCTGGAAACAAGTCTGTAAGGTGAAATGACTGATGGGGGAATGATCGTGGAAGTGGAGGATGGGGTACTGACCTGTTCCTTTCCTCAGGGACGCTGAGGGCAGACCTGTTGCGCGGAGACGCAGCATCGAATCCCACAGCAAGGTCAGTTTGGGAAGTTACCGTGATGCCGCGACCGGTCTGTTGGTCGTCACCTACAAATCTCCATGTCAGTGTGTTAAGTGTAGCTGAGGGGGTAGGATTAGCAACCCAAGGTGGGGGTTGATAATTCCAGTCCTCTCCCTCAGCTACACAGCGTAAATTACCGAACATATCGAGAAATTCTTTCGCAATTTCCCGTAACCTTTTCTCGTTTGGGTAATTCACCACTGCGGGTGGTCTGTCGCTGGCTGTTCTAAGTCAATGAACGGAAAATAGGCACTCTGTTTTGCGTGATAATATAACAAGTGATTTGGCCAAATGTAGAGTATCAATTTTTCCGAAATTGTCCTACAGGTGATTTTGCACTTTTTGATTCAGACATGGAAAATGTGTTTTATTTAGTAAAAAATGATATTGAATAAGCTGAATAACGTATTAAAAATGATTTGCCAGTTATATTAAAGCTAAATTTTATATTTCAAATTGTGTCAATACATTCACTGATCCAGACACATGCTATGAGGCGGGGGGAGGGGGAGGCACCGGGAGGAGTAAAAAAAGAGAAAATATTTTAATCACACAAAACATTGTTTATTTTTGAAATAAATCTAATTTTTAGTATTTTTGAGGAACTTCAACGCTCAACTTACTGATTTCTGAGTGCCATAGCCGCAAATGCAAAATCATAATAATTATAGCCGGGTGAGCTGTTGGGTGGCAATGGATAGATACCGCGAGTGGGTGTGTTTTGCATAGCCTGCTGTGCAGCTCTCTTCTTCTTCTTCTTTTTCTTCTTCTTTTTCTTCTTCTCTTTCTTCTTCTCTTTCTTCGTCTGTTCTTCTTCTTCTGACTCACTACTACTAGAGCTATCACTAGTACTAGTGCTATCGTCACTGTCTGAGTCACTGGAGCTGTCTTGCTTCTTATTTTTCTTCTTCTTTTTCTTCTGTTTCTTCTTTTGTTTGCATTTTTCTTCCTCAGAGCCTTGCGTCTCCTTATCCTTCTCTGTTTCTCCATTGTTCTTTCCTCTATTCTCTGCTTCTCTCTTTTCATGCTGTTTCAAAAGCTTCTCCATCTTCTCATTCATTTTGCTACTATATTCTTTCATTGCATCTTTAAAAATTGCTTGCAAAAGAGGCTTCGCAGACACCACTAGTACTATCTTACATATGCATCATTAATTAGACAACAACATAACAGCTGCAGAGTGAGAACAGACCTGGTTGGCTTGCTCGAGTTTCTCCTCTGCTTCCGATTCCTCGTCCGGAGGCGTGCAGGGCTGCTCTTTCTTGCCCTTTTTCACCCTCTGCTTCACCTTCTGCTTCACCTTCAAATTTTTCTTCTTTTTGGCATTCTCCTCGACTACAGGCTCATCTCCACTAGTTTCACCCTCCTCATCCTCTGGTTCAGGCGCGGTGTCACTGCTACCTAGTATCAAACAATAAAATTCATAATTGAACGTAGAACAGTGTTGACGCAAAGAACCTAGTGTAAATTTCCTTTGTCTTTTGGTCCAGCGATCAGAAGAGCGTAAAGGTTTGTAGCCTTGCTGTACTGCTGCTCTGTTCCTCTATCACACCATAAAAATGAAGAGCTAAAAAAAGCAGCAATAAATAAAGCTAAAGCCCGTTGCGCAATAATTGCATACCTTAGCCTTGTTTGCCAACTCCTTAACTAGCAAAGCCTTCCATCTGTATTTTCGAAGAATGGGGGAGGGATTCGTGGGATCCCCAACATATGGAAGGAAAAATGTCAACACGTCTTCAATATAGTTCCGGGGGGGTGACACAAGCTATGAGCAAGATTCAAAAATTTTTGACACATGATTTGAAGAAACTCAGTGTCGGTCTTGCAGTCCAAATCAGCATCCGTTCCCCGCAACACTGCGATCCACTTCTTCTTTCCGACACCTGCAATAACAACCAATCATGGGTGAAAATGACAAAACTTTCGTACCGTTTTCATTAGCTTCGGTTTTTCTTTTCTTCCAGCCCACTGGAAACTCAAGGATCATCCTATAGCAAATTATTGTTGTTTTTTTTAAGAAAAAAATTTCAATCAAAGCCCAGGCGCAGGCCACACATCGTTTTCGCGAGTATCAATTTGCCTTTGGGGGGGCCAATATCAAGCCTGCTCTTGTGGTCAGCCTGACGTCGGTGATGTATACCCCCTCGCGCACCTTTAATTACCCAAACACCATGTTTCTGACCCAGTGGTGACCGGGACAACAATATTAATGTACCTTAGCATCGTCTGTGGTCCATGTCATGAACAACCGTATCAATAAGCACGAACACACAAGTGATTGGGGGGGGGGGGGCACTGTGGAAGGCTCTCAGTCCGACATCAAATATTAAGAAAAGAAAGAAAAGAAAGAAAAGAACGAAAAAGAAAGAAAAAGAAAGAAAAGAAAGAAAGGAAAGAAAGGAAAGAAAGAAAGAAAAAAAAGAAGAAAAGAAGAAGAAAAAAAGGAAAGAAACAAAATTTTAAGAAAAGTTCTATAAGAAAATAAAAGAAAGAAAAGAAAGAAAAGAAAGAAAAGAAAGAAAAGAAAGAGAAGAAAGAGAAGAAAGAAAAAGAAAGAAGAAAAGAAGAAAAAAGAGAAGAAAACAAAAAGAAAAAAAAGAAAGAAAGAAAGAAAAGAAAAGAAAGAAAGAAAGAAAAAGAAGAAAGAAAAGAAAGAAAAGAAAAAAAGAAAAGAAAAGAAAGAAAAAAGAAAGAAAAAAGAAAAGAAAGAAAGAAAGAAAGAAAAGAAGAAAAGAAAGAAAGAAAAGAAGAAAGAAAGAAAGAAAGAAAGAAAAGAAAAGAAAGAAAAAAGAAAGAAAGAAGAAAAAAGAAAGAAAAAAAGAAAGAAAAAAGAAAGAAAAAAAGAAAAAAAAAGAAAAGAAAGAAAAGAAGAAAGAAAAGAAGAAAAGAAAGAAAGAAAGAAAGAAAGAAAAGAAAGAAAGAAAGAAAAGAAAAGAAAAGAAAGAAGAAAGAAAAGAAAGAAAAGAAAGAAAAGAAAGAAAGAAAGAAAAGAAAGAAATGAAAACAAAAGAGAGAAATTTCTACAATTACATGATTTATTATAATTTAGCATTAAAAAAAGAAATAACGAACCCGTCTTGGAACTTGCTGCCTTTGGAGTCCGTGTGTGCTTTCTTATCCTCCTCGTTCTCGAATATATATTCAAACCAGCCCGGGATTTCGAAAATACGAAATTTTCCTTCTGGTACTTCTGGGACTTCTGTTTTGTTTCCTGTCTCGTTGTCCTTGTCCTTGTCCTTGTCCTTGTCCTCGTCCTCCTTCTCATTTCCTTTCTCCTTCTCCTTCTCCTTGTCCTTGTCCTTCGTCACCTCCTCATCCTCCTCCTTGTTCTTTTCCTCCTCGCCCTCCTCGTCATCCTCCTCATTCTCCTTCCCCTTCTCCTTCTTCTTTCCCTTCTTCTTCTTCTTCTTCTTCTTCGTCGTCGTCGTCGTCGTCTGCTTCTCCTTCTCCTTGTCCTTGTCCTTCGTCACCTCCTCGTCCTCCTCCTCGTCCTCCTCCTCTTCTTCCTCCTCCTCCTCGTCCTCCTCGTCATCTTCCTCTTCCTTCTTCCCCTTTTCCTTCTTTCCCTTCTTCTTCTTATTCTTCTTCTTCTTCTCCTTGTCCTCCTCCTTGTCCTCCTCCTTGTCCTTCTCCTTGTTCTTCTCCTTGTCCTCCTCCTTGTCCTTCTCCGTGTCCTTGTCATTCTTCTTTTCCTTGTCCTTCTCCTTGTCCTTCTCCTTGTCCTTCTCCTTGTCCTTCTCCTTGTCCTTCTCCTTGTCCTTCTCCTTGTCCTTCTCCTTGTCCTCGTCATTCTTCCTCTCCTTGTCCTTCTCCTTCTTCTTTCCCTTCTTCTTCTTTACTAGTTTCTGCTTCTCCTTCTTCTTTCCCTTCTTCTTTTCTGGCTCCTTCTCGTTCTCGTTCTCCTTCTCTTTTCGCTTCTTCTTCTTTCCTGGCTCCTTCTCCTTCTCATTCTCCTTCCCTTCTCCTGTCTTGTCTTATTCTTCTTCCTTCTTTTGTTTCTTCTTTTTATTCCCGCAACTATTATTTTCGTTTTTGTAGAAGTCTGTCTTCTTGCGATCTCTTTTCAAACGTACCTCCTCGCCTTGTAGTCCATCATCCCAACTCTTTGCATTTTCCAAGAACCCCTGTGAAGTTAGGGTGCTGTCCAATTCCTCTTGGTCTCAACTACCACCCTCTCCAGCTGCTCGAGACCTAAGCCATCATATTTCCTCCGCACTTCATCTGGAATTATCACATCTTCGAAATCCTCAGGCTCCGTCTGGCCGTTTGTCCAAATTTTTTGAGCCCTCTTACGGTTTCTGGCAATTGCTTGCAATGTCTTGGCCTTTACAGGCATCGCTGAGCTCTTTTCTTTCAATGTATACAGCTGTATACAAATCTACCCGCACTTTGCAACTGCAGACGTTCGACGTTGAAAAAAGGCAGTAATCGACCTTTTTGCCTTATGAAAAATCATGAGGGGAAAAGAGCTGTTGTTACATATTTTCTTTTGTTGTTTTTGCATTTCCCAGTCTCGTTGCTACCCTCAAACCTTATTTCCCGCTCTTTCCTGTCTGTGGAAGGAGCAGGAAGAAAGAAAATTTTATTTCCTCAAGTACCAGAGGCATACCAAATGAAAAAATATCTGCAGTCGGAAAATGAATTTTTGTTTCCACTTCACTCTTTTATCATGTTACTTTGCTTTTTATCGCTGCATAATATGTCTACATGTGTGTTGAGTGCATGTGTAAATTATTGTAAGGAAATGTATTCACTAGAAGCTAGGAGGTGGAATTTTCGTTTCTACATTTTCTGTACCGACAAAAATTTGCCGATGATTTCCAGCTCGCTCTCTTCGTGTATACTTGTCTAAATAGCTTTCCCGCTCCTTCCACACACTAGAAGGAGCGGGAAACTTAATTACACCATCCGTGTAAATGTATATAAAACAAAATCAACCGAAGAAAATTGGTTAACTTAATTTTTTCTACGTTTCCTCTATGTCAACATGTTTTGGCTGTCTTTATGTTTTTGTTTTCTGCAATAAATGCAAGATCTTTACAAATACTGACACTGACGACTTGTTTAGAGCTTCGAAATACATTTTAGACGTATTTTTTATAGTAAGAAGTCGAATATTTCGTTTCTAAATTTTCCGTACCGACAAAAATTTGCCGATGATTTCCAGCTTGCTCTCTTCCTGTATACTTGTCTAAATAGCTTTCCCGCTCCTTCCACACACTAAAAGGAGCAGGAAACTTAATTACAATATCAGTGGTAAGGTATATAAAACAAAATCAACCGAAGAAAATTTGTTAACTTAATTTTTTCTACGTTTTCTCTATGTCAACATTGTTTTGGCTGTCTTTATGTTCTTGTTTTCTGCAATAAATGGTCATGTATGTATGTATGTATGTAGTATTGTATGTATGTATGTATGTATGTATGCATATCCGTATGTATATTTTCTTTTCTCAGATCTCTCTCTCTCCCTTTCTTTCTCTCTCTCTCCCTTTCTTTCTCTCTCTCTCCCTTTCTTTCTGTCTCTCTCTTTCTTTCTTTCTTTCTCTCTCTCTGTCTCTATCTATTTCTTTCTTTCTTTCTTTCTTTCAAATCTACATACGTTGTCGTTGTTGTCGTTGTTGTCGTTCAACTTGTTGTCGTTGTTGTCGTTGTTGTCGTTGTTGTTGCAGTTGTTTTTGTCAGTGATGATGGTGAACCATTGGTGTTGTTTGCCTTTTAGAAGAAAGAAAAGCAATATAAGATGTGAATAACTATTATATTTTTTGTGTAGTTTGGAGCTTGTTTGAGTCTTTTCTTGCCACGTGGCATGGGCGCAACGTCAAATGAGCCTCGCGACTGCAAGGAGAGCGCCAGTGTCTATTGCTTGGCTTTCAGGATCCGGCAAGGCAGGTGGATGTGGATTATTTGCTGATAATGATTTGCCAAAAGGGTTTAAGCTGGGGCATCTGAAACCAGGAGGTGCTAAAATGCCTTCAGAGAACATCAGTGATAATCCATTTGCTCAGCACTTTAGGATGCGGACATATAAGGGCATTGAAATAGGAATGCAACCCATTGACTCCATTCATCAAGAAAGCAGAAATGCAATGCATCTTATTAACAGTAGTTACTTTCCTGGCTGCAGTGAGAACCCAAACTGCAAAGTGTCGAAGGGTGAGCAAGTCGTGACAATGTCCAAGGGTGTGTCTCGAGGTGAGCAAATTTTTCTGAGCTACTCAACGTTGGAGACACCAAATCCAAAAGTCGAGGCTTGCAAGGCACATCCTTCTTGGATGAGAGAGGCAGCAAAAGCAAACAAGAAAATCCCTGTTTTTATGTTGAGAATGATAGGAACTATAAATTTTTTTATCGTTCCTGAATTGCTTGAGCCACTGCCACCAAGGTCACAACCAATGTCTTTGGAAAAAAAACACGCGCTTCTAGCATCTTTCGGGTCGATGGCTGTAAGAGCGGATCCTCCACGAATTCCCTCAACTTCCTCAAGCATGAATGCAAAACGCAAGCTTTTGAATGAGTTCGCGGCTGGTCTCTCTTCAGTTAAAGCTCAGAATGACTCAATAAAGCGTGCTCCTGTTTGTGCAGCCACTCCTCAGGTATGCATTCGAATGTTTTCTTGTTGCTTAATAATACATTAAAGTGTGTTGTATGTGGTGATTCATTGCTATTACTATTCTTTCTATCAACCACACAGCGCACCTCTCAACTATTTCCTACCGAGACCAGGTCCCTGGGTCTTACCAACGCACCTAGTCCCGGACTCACCCGGCTCAACGGGGATAGAGCACTTCATCCTCCGGACAAGACCACCCAGGCGCACCCGGTCTCGACAAACAACTAGACGTACACCGTCGCAGACGACCCAGGCGGGGCCGTCGCAACGATTTGCAAGATCACCAACCCCGGAACCCGAATCAACTTGCACGGACACTGGCTCATCGAACCCAGCGCCTACAACCCAACAAGAACAACAACAGGCACCGGAGGAAGACACTTCGAAACAACAACATGCACAAGTCCAAGGAGCTGCGCCTACACGTACGTCTTCTCTCCCTATCACACCAACTGTGATAACGGACAAGGCACGAACGAGAAGACCAACCACGCATACGACCATCGACGACGAGCAGCGAAGAAGAGACCAAACGTCGCGTCGCTGCGGTTCAAGCATTGCCAGACGGGCACCCGGTACAATACCGACGCATAGCAGCATCACCACCGTCCTATCAACCAACAACACAACGCAAGTACACATTTGTATGGATCGACGCGCACCACTGCTTTCGACACCCGACGACGGAGCAACTAGCATACTGGAGCATCGCACTGGACTTCCGACTACTACCCGACGATTGGATACAATCAAAGCCCGACTGCATCGACTGCAGGAGCATACGGGAAAACAAGCGAGGGGCGATAAGGCAAGAGTGCCTACTGCGGCAATCAAGAAGGCAAACAGCTACGTTGTGGCGGATGTAACCTCATATACTACTGCAATAAAGAGCATCAGTCATCGGACCGCCCGGCGCACAAAGAGTTTTGCACCTTAGCAAGCCAACACCCTCTGAACGACGAACTGCGGACTCGAGGGAGCCGACACGACCTACTAAGGGTACCCACTAATCAACCTCAACTAGCGGACTTGGCACTTCGACAACTTCTACGCTACCGGGAAGGGGGCCCGCACGCGCCGCTCTTCATAGACCCAGACACAATGACCAACATGGCCCTCAACACGGAAGATGAATTTATATTGAGGGGGAGAAATGTGGAGCCCCGTGCTAATGCTAATGCATAATCCCACGCGCTATTTGCCTACGAGTCTGATGCAATGGACCCTAATACATCTACGAGCAGCGACAATCAGTCAACATGCCAACAGATCGAAGGGCAACTGAAGCGACTGTTGGGCATACAACAAAGAAGCGAAACAACATCGGGACAACGGGACCAGTGGACAAGACAAGACCAAGACGACTACGACCGCCTATTCGTTCGGGACCCACCGTAATGGACTACGTGGCCTACAACAAGAACCATCCGTCAGCTCTACAATGAACGGCACCACGATTACTCCCATACCAGAGAGTTTGCACTGATGGCCGACGCATTCGACGACTTCGAGGCGAAAATGGACCCAAAGGAAGACACAACGGACGACAAGACAGTTGTGGACAATCAGGACTACGACGACATCGACGACCCCGAACTAGACGACCCGCACTACGACAGCTACCTATACCCACCCGCAATGGTCGTCAGCAGCATCCGGAATTGAACTACTTCGACTTCAAGGACACAGACGACAACAACCGATGCAGGAGACCATGGACATCGAACGGGGTAAGGTAAAGGTTCGGTCATTTCTACCCATAACCCCAATAAATACTGTCAACCTTGAACAAGCTTACATGTTAGTGGACATACCGAACAACCCCTACCCTACCCCCCCTCCAGGCATGTCCAGCTATACTCGAAAATATCACCCCTTACGGCCTATCTACATCCACATTTAATCCACCTGATATTGTCGATAGTGCTTGCAATAGGTGGTTATTCCATGAGAATGCACCAATGGACCCACACACAATCAGACAAGACAAGCCCGCGATGCTGAACAACATTGCCGGCAAACCACTTGCAGTGCGGACCAGTGCAACTGCCACCCCCACGTGGTTAAACCGAAACGCAATGTCGGTTAAACAGTCCTTCCCGAACTCGCTTGTCTCACCTTCACTACCATTCAACCTCATACCCACACCACGCCTCGACCATGACATGCACAAAACAATCATACATCAAAATGGGCAGGTATTCATCTGCGACAAACCTGTGAAAATATATAAAGACAACATACTTGCAAGAGGCAGACTAAACTCACATCTACTCTATGAGCTTGACAAGCCTGGCAAACGACCACTAGACCCAAACACACGATACTCTCCCCATAGGCACGTGACTCGAGCGCAACAAACACTGGCCACTGCTGAAGACCTCCCAGACCTTGCACTATGGTCAGTGAACCCCCAACCATCACATGCCCCTTTTGACGCAATGGTCCTACACCGCAGCTTGATGCATGCCAACCCTCAAATCATGCAAGAATTTGCAAACAGTGTAGGCAAACGCATAGCAGGTAGAGACTGGATGCGTCTAGTCAGGGTATGTCATGGATGTAGCAGGGGAAAACCAAACAAACCCCCTATGTACAGTGGGAATCACTTAGACCTAGAATTTAAAGCAGGTGAGGCACTCAATCTAGACTTCTCTGGCCCATTTCCCGTTCGCTCAAGATACGGAAATCAATATCGAGGGGGAGTGTCATGCTCTAACTCTAAATTCGCGTGTGAACTATACACCCCTACACGTGAAGCTAAAATATACATGCCACACTTAGAGAAAATATTCGCTTTCTTTGAGAGACAGTCAGGCAACAATCTCAAACAACTTCGTTCAGATGGAGAGTTCCTATCAAAACGTCTTGAGGACTTACGCCGACCGTCACGGCATTATTCTCAAAGAAACAACGAGGAACGAACCAAACATGAACCCATTCACAGAACGTATGAACAGAACCGATGACACACGAGCACTAGCAGCTCAGCTAAATGCCGGCCTGCCTGATACGTTCTGGGAAGACACACATAGAGCAACACTAGCTATACGAATGATCACACCCATTAGTAGAGGCAAACACAAAGGTAAGAATCAGTGGGAGTTGCTAATGGGCAGGAAACCAGTGCAGTCTTTCATCCAACCATTTGGGTGCCTAGCCTGGGTCAAAGTGGAAAAGACGAAAGGAAAGCCTGTCGCAGTTCCTGGCACTCTGATAGGTTACAATATCTTTCGTCGAGTATATAGGATACTTATAAGAAACACCAGACAGACAACAACAGTCGAAAAACGAAATGTTCGATTTGACATTAACACACGAGGCTACACATGTCTGTCGCCCATCAAACTATGTGATCATACAGTCGCAAGCACAACAACAACCAGAACTGTCTCCACATCAATCTATACAATGGAAAAATGAAGTTCAGCTGCCCAATCTTTTGACCTGATATCACAAACTGGCGTGCTGACACAAAACCAACGGTCGCCAACATACACTTCAGTTTCCACACAGGGTGACGACAACAAAACAGCATCAAGCAACAACGACCCAAAGGCCACTCAGGTATCCTATGTGCAACCCAGCCCCACCTTTAGCACTCTCCTGCCCCCACCCAGTGCCACTACAACCATTTTTCAACCGTCCCTTTCGGCAACAAACAACAGCAGCACAGTTAGTCGAAACGACACTCTACACCGCCCTACCACATCGACCAATGCAAACCCACAAGGCCAACACACAACACCACACAGCAATAGAGTTACTGACATAAAAGGAATTCCAAAACAATGGGATGGTGCAAAAGTTAGCGTAGAAAACATAGTCGCCCAACCGAGACTTCGCAAACCGACCCCAGCGCATCACCCAACACACACAGCCCATGCAACATATGATAATGCGTTTGAGGGGGAGGATGAGGAAGCAATCAGACAGGACAACTATTGTTTGTTTACACGCATAGTACTACACATCCCACGCAAAGCTGTTAAGTCGCACCCACAGGTGCATGCTGCTCAGCTTGCGGAACTACAAGGATTATTCGACTGCAATCCCATCGAATGGGTACCAAGCTCACAAGCATTAACAGCCAAAATCCCTCCAGTCCACACTACAGCATCTCTAACTTTGGAAAGGACTTGTCCCTTTTGCCACTTTTGCCACCGGCAACTACTAAAACCATAGTGGCAAATTTCGGTAAGGTTTATATGTTTATCTTGATTATTTGTGTTGGTACATCATGTCTGATTAATAAAAATCAATTTTGAATGTTTTTTCAAGTAGCCAGGATCACTAGATCAGCAAAAGTATAGCAAAATAGTGGTAAATATTTTTACTGACTAATTACTTCTTATTTGCCACTTTTCTGCTAGATTTTTACTGTGATTTCAAAGCATTAAGTTGAATTAAGTAATATATTAACAAAAAATCAATTTTACATCATATTACATCATACATCACAATTGTGCGGGTGGCACCAGCACTTGAAATTTGTGAAACTTGCCACTCGAAATTAGTTAAAGTCATTAATACATATGTGGCAGAAAGAAACCTAGCCCGGCAGATTTTACTGCTTGATTCATTTAAAGCAGCACTGAAAAGCTAAATTTAATTTAATTTTCAATTATTAATAAATAATTTATCATAGTCAATTAACTTTTCCGGTGTGACGTCACACTTCAAGTTGCAATTTACTTAAACACTGTTTTAATAAAATATTTGTCATTAGCATTGTTTTTTGTCACGATTCAAAGTAATTATTACTAAATATCAGTACTGATATGTTGAATAAACAGAAAACAGTGCAATCAATCATTCTAAATTTTACGACTTAGGAAAATTAGCAGTACTAATACTGCTGTGAAGGCAGACGATTACCAACGGAAAAACTGACTAAAAGTTGTTATTGGCGGAGCTGTTCCTGCCGCAAATGATGCTCGTGATCGATTCTTCTCTGCTCTTGCAGAAAATGATATTGCAACAAAGATTGTTGCTGATGTCCTTGCATAGAAGGGCCAGGCGATGCAAGCGGTGGCGTGTTAGACTTCGACAAACTTATCTGTTGGAACGGTTGGATTTGAAAAGGATTGTTTTCTTCCTCTTATTCTTCCTCTGTGGACTCTTGTTGCTGAACAGGCCTCTTCAATTTTTTGTTCCCACTTTTGCGCGAACTGGTACTTGTGTCCACTGCAACGTCCGACTTAGCTTTCAAATTGATCTCGTTACGAAGGGATGAGAATTCAGATGACAATTTGGTAAGCACATCAACTAACTTAGCGCTATCATCCCTTGAGGCCGTAGAATGAACTTTCAAAGCAGATTGAACCGCGCTGTTGACGATCGATGCCACATCTACGATGGGCGTTGCAGACGCTGAGGGGCCGAGCGGTGTGGAATCTGATGACGGCAACTCAACGTTACTTTCACTGCCGACTTCCGTCTTACGCTTCCGTTTTTTCTTTGAAACCTTTTGCTTTTTTTGTTGCTTTTGCTTGATGGGTTTGACGGGAAGTGATGGTACCGCATCTTCCACCACGATTTCCACTTTTGGTGTACTCTTTGGCAATGTACACTCCCTCTTCGGCCGGCCAGTGTCTGAGAGTTGGGTTGACTGTGGCTGATCCCCCATCCACACGAAGTCGTACACCACGGGAAGTTGCTCAGTGGGAGTATTTTCACCTGCCATAAGTTGTAAGTCCTGCGTAATCTCTGTGTTCCACTTTTCTGATGTCATAGTAGCCTTCGCTTCTTTGGACATCTCAGGGTCGAGTACACTCAAAGAGGCGATTTGATACTGCGCAAAGACCTTGCCTGTGGTCTTATCCTGCACTATGCGCTGAATCAAAACGGACTTTGATAAATCAGTGATATCATTCGAGCCAGAGTTCAGAAATTGCCGGGATAGCTTGCAGCCGGGTCTGCAAGCAAAATATGGCAATTGATGAAAAACTAGCAAGTGAATAACCGATTGCGGTTAACACCTCCTTCTCACGGCTGATTAGAGTTGATCTGGGCTTGATAACAAGGTTCTTAAGATTGCGTGAAATGAGAGACTCCAACACCGCGTAACTCTCCCGTTTGCCGGTTGTGGCATTGCGATAATGCAACACCGTACCGGTAGCGGTTGCGGCGCCTTCAAACTTGTACATGCGCTATTCGTGGCAGACTAGTTCATCGGAGGGGGGCTGGATGTTCTCTTGTTTGTCTTTTTCTGTGCTCTCTTCTTTCTTTGTACCCTTGTCGCTGTCATTGTTGTTGTTGTTGTTGTTGTTGTTGTTGTTGTTGTCGTTGCTGTCGTCGTTGTTGTTGTTGTTGTTGTTGTCCTTGTTGTTGTTGTTGTTGTTGTTGTCGTTGTTGTTGTTGTTGTCGTCGTCGTTGTTGTTGTTGTTGTTGTCCTTGTTGTTGTTGTTGTTGTTGTTGTCGTTGTCCTTGTTGTTGTTGTCGTTGTTGTCGTTGTTGTCGTTGTCGTTGTTGTTGTTGTTGTTGTTGTTGTTGTCGTTGTCCTTGTTGTTGTTGTTGTTGTTGTTGTTGTTGGTGTTGTTGTCACCTTCTTTCTTTGGCGGGGTTTCATCGTTCAACTCTCGCAGTGCCTCTGCTCTTTCTTTTTCCTTTTCCTCTTTCTCTCTCTTCTCTCTCCTCTCTGTCTTTCTGTTTTTTTCTTCTCTTTCTTTGTCCTGTCTGTCTTTTTCTTCTTGCGCTTCTCTGTCTTTCTGTTCCTTGTCCAGCCTTTCTTTCTCGCGCTGTTGTGCTTTCTTTGCTGTGTCATCTTCTATCTTCTTCAGCTCAACTTCTTTCTGCTTCGCCTCTTCTTCTGTCAACGTCTCTCTTTCCACTTTTCTTCTCTTCTTCTTAGTGCCTTCTGTTTCCTTGTCATCTTTTTGTCGTTTGTTTTTGTTTGCTTGCTTCTTCTTCTTCTTTGCCTCATCTTTGTTTGTCACTGGCTCCTCTTGCTCTGCCTCTGGCTTCTCTTTCCCTGCCTCTTGCTTCTCTTTCTCTGCCTCTGCCTTGTCGTTCTCTGGTTTCTCTCCCTCTGCCTTGTCCTCTTTCTTCTCTTTTTCTTTCTTCTTTTTTTCTTTCTTCTTCTTTTCTTCTGTCACTTCAGCTCTCTTGGGTGGGTTTCTCTGTCTTTTGCCCTCTGTACCCCCTTCCTCCCATCTCTCTGCCTTAAGGGGCTTCGAGTTCCTGTAACGAATAGTTAGTCCTCCTACCTGGCTATGCCACATGGCTTCTGTAGGCCAGTCCCACAGAACAGACTTGGCCTCATGGTACGACTCCTGATCTATGTCTGTCCCCCAAACAAACTTGTTGTCGGCCCCAACCGCCCCCAACACTGTCCAGTTGTCCTCTGCGTTGGCCGCAACCCACACGGTGCCATCCACATGTCTGCGCCAGCCAAAAATCTCAAGGACCTGCAGTTGTCACACAAACCAGCAACACAGCATGAGACTCCAGAGCAAGTTGAAGCAGCAGGTACCTTCAAAGTCATACTGGGACTTTGCGTCTTGCCTCGGGGCAGGATTATCAAGGTTTTCCGAAAGGTCTGTGACCCCAAACTCAAAAAAGGTTCACCGGTCGAAGTGGAAGTTTCCACTACAATGCCTGTATTTTACCTTTTTTCTGGACCGGATGCCCAATTCTTGATCTTTTTTCCAGTCAAAAGGGGGGTGTGCTTGAGGGGTGCTGTGCATGACTATGTGTTAAAGCTGCATGCTTTCTTGGGGAGATTTTTGGTACAGTTTGTCCTAAGACTGTTTCCTCCATGATTCTAGTTTTTTTTGTGCTGCATTTTACGTTTTGACACCGTTCGTGCTTGCTTTTAGAAAACGGTCGGCAACTTGGTTTGCCGACCCGTTTTGGACGCAGTGCTTTCCTTATCTTCTGCTTGCTTCTACACTGAAACGAAGGTATGCAAATTGAATTATTTCATGCACTCTGTTGCTGGCACTGATTGAAATTGCGTGCATTTGCTTGCATGTCTGTGTACTCAGAACTTGGTCGGCAACTTCGTGTTTGCCGGCCATGTTTGCTCCTCCCTGCTTTATGTGAAGCCAGGTCCTTTTCGCAACGACTGCTCATATGTTGTTGTCATGTTTTGTCTTGGTAGTGATAACTGTGTACTTGGTTTGCTTGCAGACTGTGTCTGAGTGCTCCAGACGTGCACTTGGTCGGCAAAACACACACACACACATACATACATACATACACACATACATACATACATACATACATACACACACACATTACATGCATACATACATACATTCATACATACATACATACGTACGTACATAAGCTTTCTCTTTCTCTCTTTCTCTCTTCCTCTCTTTCTTTCTTTCTTTCTTTCTCTCTTTCTCTCTCTCTCTCTCTCTCTCTCTCTCTTTCTCTCTCTCTCTCTCTCTCTCTCTCTCTCTCGCTCGCTCTCTCTCTCTCTCTCTCTCTGGTCGGCAACACACACACACACATACATACATACATACATACATACATACATACATACATACATACACATACATACATACATACATACACACACATACATACACATACACACACATTGCATACATACATACATACATACATACATACATACGTACGTACTTTCTCTCTCTCTCTCTCTTTCTTTTTTTCTTTCTTGCTTTCTTCTTTCTTTTTCTCTCTCTCTCTCTCTCTCTCTTTCTCTCTTTCTTTCTCTCTCTCTCTCTCTGTGTCTCTCTCTCTGTCTGTCTGCAGATGCGCAAGGTAAAGCTTGGTCTGGCCTCCGCTGGGGCCCTGAGCGCATCTTTTCTTAAGGTTTTTGGAGGCGGGAATAGTCAGGATTGCAATCAGTGCAATACCCAGCACACAGCACCCCCGCCCCTTGAGTCCGGATCCGGATCCCCAAGCAACGCTCATCCCTTCCAAAGCAGTACTAGTTTCAGCAGAGTCTTTGGGTCTGACCATGAAACAACTTCGTCTCCCAGTTTCAGCAGAGTGTTTGGGTTTGATCGTACTTCGTCTCCCAGTCCGTCTATACCCACGAGTGTATTCAAAACCGAGCCCCCGGTATCTTCTCTGCACTCCACTCTGGGTTTTTTGTCCAAAACAGCCTCTACTCCTACCCCAAGCGATGAAGTTATTGATTTTCGTACAAGCGAGTTGCCCCTTTATATCACCCTTGACATTCCTATCCCTCGATATAGCCCCAGAGGTAGTGAGGTAGATGGTGCCAGCATCTTGCGTTCAAGAAAAAGGAAAAAAAAACCTTAAATCCCGAGAGGTAAGGCCCAAGAGCTTCAAAAGATGGTTGAACTGCACGTGGGCTCAACTAAAGTATGAAATGGCAAGCCCTTGCTGCAGACAACTACAATGCAACAAATGGATTGACGCCTTTGCGGTTGTGAAAGCACTTTTCAAACTCATGCTCGGATTCAAAAAGAACAAAGACTCTTACTGTCTTTTGCTTCTTGCATCCGAGTGGGATTGGGAAGGCTACTTTAAGCCCTGCATCAACCCTAGTCTAGTCCATTACAAACGCCCCTTGGCATGGAAGTACTTGGTAGGAAATCAGGATTCTGGTGGTTTGCCCCGATGCCGAGTGAAAATATAGGGCGATGCTCAAAGGCATTGGCATGGGATCAATGATGATCCCGATGGAGACGATATTTTAGCTTACACCAAGCCACCAGGTAGCTGCTGAATTTTCTGTCTTGTCATTTTTATTTATTTATTTACTTATTATTATTATTTTTTTCGCAGACTTGGAGCGGCCGACGAAGCTGCCGAATGTGGCCTGGGTGACCGACAAAATCAAAGACGATGTCCGTTCTCTTGCGGAAAAGTATTGCAGTCAGAAAGAAAAGGAATGGTTTGAAGAAGTGCTGCGATATTCACAGCTCACTAGAATAGTCTGGGACGGTGAAGAGGGCGCAGGCGGTTTGCCCGGTCGGCTGGGCCATTTGTGCTGTACAGATAAGGCAGGGACAACTTGGAAAGCAAATATCCGCGTCCTTTCAGAGCCGCCAGTTGATTTATGGGCTGTGCCGGGAGATCGGCAGGCTGCCGAGGACGCTGCCAATATGCTGACGGAGGCCGAACGTCTGTATGTTCCTCGCACTTCTTTTGTTAATGAGGGCCAAGGTGAGGCACATCCACCGTGGATGGGGGCTAGACTTCTCAGTGAAGAGGAAAAGCGTCTTCATGATTTCGATGATCCAAACAGGTTTCCAGCAGGCCATTTGAAGGTTTCCACTTTGTTAGATGCTAGCAAAACCGCAGAAAGCCTGAGAAAAGCTACTGTCAACGAGCTCAAGTCATGGTTACAAGAAAGGGGCCAAAGGCGCAGTGGGAACAAGGAAATTCTAATCCAGCGTGTGCTTTGTTTTTTAGATGATAGTGACGAACAGGGTGTTCATGAGGAGCGCAAGCAGCCGGCACCACCAAGTAGGCGACGCCGCAAGCGCCGTAGAATTGAGCCAGCGGAGCCGGAGGAGAGTGAGTTTGAGTCATCGGATGAAGACGCACCTTTGGTTGCGCCTTCTTTAGTTCTAGGTCGAAATCGTAATCGTCCACATTCTGCTGCTCGTGTGCGTGTTCGTCGTGTTTTTGGCAGGGTCTATGGTCTCAGCGATGAAGAACGGGACGCAGTTGATTTGAGGGAGGAAGGTTGCCGGTCCGATCTATCAGACTCATCGTCCGAAGGTTGGCTGCCTCCAGCTATTGCAGACGATGATAATGACTACTAATATACCGAAATCTCTATGTTCCACTTTTTACTATCTACTAAATAATGATCTGACTTCAATTTACGAGAAAAGTGTTTGCGTAAATTATGAATACAACTTGAAGTGTGACGTCACACCGGAAAAGTTAATTGACTATGATAAATTATTTATTAATAATTGAAAATTAAATTAAATTTAGCTTTTCAGTGCTGCTTTAAATGAATCAAGCAGTAAAATCTGCCGGGCTAGGTTTCTTTCTGCCACATATGTATTAATGACTTTAATTTATTTCGAGTGGCAAGTTTCATAAATTTCAAGTGCTGTTGCCACCCGCACAATTGTGATGTATGATGTAATATGATGTAAAATTGATTTTTTGTTAATATATTACTTAATTCAACTTAATGCTTTGAAATCACAGTAAAAATCTAGCAGAAAAGTGGCAAATAAGAAGTAATTAGTCAGTAAAAATATTTGCTACTATTTTGCTATACTTTTGCTGATCTAGTGATCCTGGCTACTTGAAAAAACATTCAAAATTGATTTTTATTAATCAGACATGATGTACCAACACAAATAATCAAGATAAACATATAAACCTTACCGAAATTTGCGACTATGGTTTTAGTAGTTGCCGGTGGCAAAAGTAGCAAAAGGGACAAGTCCTTTCCAAAGTTAGAGATGTTCTACATTTGTAGATGCAATTAAGGTAGATGAATCCACGGGGGAAGAAAAACATAAATCACGTCGTGTAGCTTTCGGAAATAGAATGATGGAATACATTCACTACAGCCCATACGAACGTTCATCCCCCACGGCACAACCCATGTTTTTACTACTATTAGTATCGTATGCCGCCTTCATTGGCCTACTAATTTCTCATCTAGACTTCTCACAGGCATATTCGCATGCTGACATGAAAGACCTTGCTTTTGCCTACCCACCCAAGGGGTACGAACACCCTAACGACCCCACTATGATATTGCTACTCCAAAAAGCATTATATGGGACACCACAGGCAGGGCGTAGATGGTTTGACCATATTTCAACTAACATACAAGCAATAGGTACACACAGTCAACGTTAGACCCATGTGTGTTCTTCCTACCCACCGAGACAGGAAAGCCTACCTTACCTGCCTACCTACTGTTACGTACAGATGACTTACTTCCTTTGCATAAGTATGGCGATGAACATAATCACCTATTCACCATACTAACTAGATCATTCAGAGTTAAGGATTTAGGCCCCGTTAGGACATTTTGTGGCCCGCAATTTGTTAAAACAGGCATACTCATACACCAACACGAATACATAAAGGGTATGCTTAGGGACTTTGGCTTCCAGGATGCCAAACCAGCTGCAACACCGTCAGCAACCATCGACCTGGCACCAGCAAACAAAGACGCAACACTGCGCAAATATTCACTACCGCGTTTGCTCGGAGCGCTCCTCTGGCCCGCTACGCAGACACAACCTGCGATCGCGTTCGCCGTCAACCACGCCGCCGTACTAGCCGCGAAGAAGCCAGACGTCGCTTACTCCGCAATCGGACGCGTCCTACGTTTTTTACGAACACCGAGAGGAATATTTTATCCATTTCGCACGCGATCGTACGAACTCATCGCCTTCTCAGACAGCAACCTTGGTGGATGCGCGTACACCCGCCGGTCGAGGCCGGGACAGTTACACTTAACCACCGGACCTATCGTATGGAGCTCCAAACGACAACAAACAGTGGCTCTATCGACCCAGGACGCCGAGACGATTGCTAATTCAGCAACGTGCCGAACATCCATTGCACTTCTACACATGTGCCAAGACATTAGCATTCCACTTCCGGCACCGATCACGATCAACAACGACAACCGAGGAGCTGTTCTCAACGCGACCAACGGCATGGCGACGGGACCGTACACGACACCTTGCAATCAAGCACCACTACGTGGTCGAACGAGCTCGGGCAGGTGAGGTCAACGTCCGACATATTCCGACAAAGGACAACATCGCCGACGTATTGACGAAGCCACTACCCACTCCGCGATTTTTGGAATTGATCGCACAATTTACTACTTTACTTACAAACGCAATTCCACGCTTTGTGCCTTAGTGCGATCATTATCACTTGACTTGACGCTTAGGATGGATCACAATCAGACTTACTACAACGCGGTAAGGACCTGCATCCTTAGATGCGAGCAACAGCTCATTTTCTTTTTTTTTGTGTTAAACCCAGTTTAACATGTAACATATCTATGAAATAACATATATGACTCTATATATACTAAATCATATACTATAGTTACATATTTAATAAATGCAGATGTCATGCAGAGGGGGACTAAGCAATCATATTTGCTATATATTTCTACCATATATTTAGTCATTTTCACGACATAACATTTACATTTGATCTGATCATATCTATTACCTATTTACATGTTTGCTTATCATATTTATTAATCGTTACAACAATATTACCATTATTTCATATTTGTTACCGGGTCAATCATATCGGGCCGTACTGTTTCATCACCATAAATTGTGGTTATAAAACTCAGAACAATATTTATGGTATTTATTGAATCTAGAAAACTTGTGGTATATAAATTAATATCGATTTTGACCATTAATTGAATTTCATGATATCCTCGTAAAACTTGATCAAAGTACCTCAGCGTGAAACAATTACTCAAGTTTACATCCGGCACTATGTCAGCTGTAACACTTACTTGGGGATTCTCCCTTGGACTTCGACAAGGATATAGGCCCCTTGTTTAAGCCGTACGTGGGGAATCCCACCATCCCCCCCCCCTTCTTCGCAAGTGGAGGAAGCTGGAGTACCTTCTGGCGGACTGTGCTGCCGAAAAAGAGGTACATACACACGTATTCTTTCTTTTCTTTCCTTTCTTTTTCTTTCTTTCTTTTTTTTCTTTCTTTCTTTCTTCCTCTTTCTTTCTTTTTCTTTCTTTCTTTTTTTCTTTCTTTCTGTCTGTCTTTCTTTGTTTGCTTTTCTTCCTTTTGTTTTTCTTTCCTTTCTTTCTTTCCTTTCTTTCTTTCCTTTCTTTCTTCCTTCATATCTTTTCTTTCTTTTCTTTGCTTTCTTCCTTTCCTTTCTGCTTTTTTTTCTTCCTTTTTTTCTTCTTCTTCCTGAATTGCGGTGTTGCAGAATGCGAAGATATACTCGACGTTGGATTCCAAGAGCGGATTTTGGCAGATTCCTTTAGCGGAAGAGAGCCGCTACCTAACGGCATTCATGGTGGGGATGACAACCTATGCATGGAGGTTCTACCGATGGGGTTGAAGGTGGCACCGGGCATATTTCAGCAGGCGATGACAAGGATGTTGGGTGCGAATTTTCGGGACGCAGAATTTGCGGAGAACTACGGAGATACGACGGGATAGTATTACGCCTTTGCGTATTTGGATGATGTGGTCATTTTCTCGAACTCGGTAGAAGAACACATATAACATTTGCGGGACATTATGAGACGGGTGAAGGCGTTCGGGTTTAGGTTGAATGCTAAGAAGTGCCACTTCTTGCAGAAGCGGATACAATATTTGGGGTACGACATTGAGAACGGGACGTGTTCGATTGCGAGGAAGAAACGGGAGGCGGTTGAGGCTATGCCCTTACCGACGACGAAATCCGACTTGCATTCTTTTGTGTCCCTGGCACAATACTACAGCGAATTCATACCGGGGTTCGCTACAATCGCGGAAGCAATATGGCTGTTCATGAAAGAGTGCAAATGTGGTGCGGGGGGTGATTGGCTAATGGCAGTCAAACAAGCGGTAAAAACACTGAGGGAACACATCCTGATGGATCCGTGGGGCGAAGGGGGTACGGTATTGCAGCTTCTCAATTTTAACCGGATTTTCATACTCGACACGGATGCGTCGGCATATGCAATTGGGGGAGTTCTATAACAAAGGGATGACGAGGGGCGCTTGCAGCCGGTGAGTGCTTTTGAGCCGGCGGATGACGAGGGCGGAACAACAGTACTGCACACGGCAGAGGGAGGCATTGGCAATAGTATGGGGTTTCAAGAAATTGCGTGACTATCTGTGGGGGGCAAGGGAGACAACGGCACGGTCGGATCACAACAACTTGCAGTGGTTAATGTCACAGGATCACACGGGGAGATTGGCGAGATGGCAGTTGGAGTTATCCGAATATGATTTCACGATTGAATCCATATCGGGTAAAGAGAACTATCGTGCGGACTACCGGTCGAGGGCTGGGGTGCGCCGGAGGAGAGTGAAGCGAAGGGAAAGGAGACGGAGACGGAGACAAACGCAGACAACAAGGGTGAGCGAGTGGAACAGCAAACCCCTTCTGTTTTTGCATTGCGGCCGGTATACGATGCGGGGAAGAAAAGTGGCATGAACCTAACTTGGTTTCACTTCAAGACGGCAGCAGCGGTCTTGACTGTCTTGGGGAAAATGGATTTGGAAGAGGAGGAGCAGAGGGCGAATTTCGACGACAGGAAACCCATCAACGGTATGGATTATGTGACGGAGGTAGCGGAGATGCATAGATATAGGAAGAAGGCGCAGCGGGAGGATGTGCGGTTTTACGAAGCGGCTCACGAACGACCAGTGGATTGTTGTGAGGAACACGGGTTGGAAGATGCGCGAGGGGGATACGAGGAGGAAATATGGAAAGAGGCGATACAGGGAGAGCAGACGGAGGACGAGGTGAGGGATTTGAAACCTTTTCCGTGGCGAACCATGCCCATGGTGGGGAATATTGTGATTCCTACGAAGGCGGAAACGGCAGCAGGTCAAACGGAGGCGAAGCCGGAACTCATGTTGAAGGACACGCATCCAAGCCGACTATCCATGGAGCGGGAAAATAAGACGGGGATCAAGTTTGCATCGGTGGATATGTTCCGCAAGCTCACAAGGGACAGTGAGGAGTGGAAGAGGTTCATTCCACACCAGGAGAACCCGACAGGGATTTCGGCGGATGGGGATATAAAGTGGCGGAAGGAGAAATATACTTATTCTGACGGGCTGATTTGGTATTTTGGGAGCGGGGCCAAGAACAAAGACGATCCGGAGCGGTGGGTGTTATGGGTGCCAGCAGAGTTACGGTACGAGATTCTGATAGGGGCACACAACTGCCCTTTACAGAGTCACCCGGGGCTGAACAGGATGAAGTGGTCCATGACTCGACGGTTTTATTGGGATACTATGGATAAGGATATCAAAAGTTTCATTGCGGGATGTGGACCATGCCAGAGGGCGAAGACGATCTACGACGCAAATAAGGGGCTACTGGGGCAGTATGACATAACACGGGATATATTCGATACAATTCACATCGATTATGTAGGACCTTTGCCGGAAGCGGGGGAGGGTCGATACAAGTATATCCTCGCGATTATTGATCGGGCCTCTAATTATGTGATTGCGGTCCCCACGGCTGACGATACCAAGGACGACGGTCAAAGCACTGATTGATAACGTATTCAGCCGAATCGGGGTACCTAGGAAGATCATATCGGACAGGGGAAGCTCCTTTATTAAGTGGGTGTCGGACGAACTCAGTGCATACTACGGGTTTAGATGGGACTACGTTACGGCATACAACCCTATGGCCAACGGAAACATAGAGAGGATGCATCGTACGTTGAAGGCGTCCTTAAAGATCTGTTGTCAGAACGGGCAAACCAAATGGCCAGAAGCACTGCAAGCGTTTACCTTTGCGGTAAACAATCTGGGTTCTTCGTCTTTGGGGGGCAGGGCTAGACTGTGCCCACATCAGACGGTGTTTGGCAAGGTCTTAACTACACCACAGGACGTGATGCAACACAAGGCATTGTATCAGCCGTTGTAGCTGATGGCGTTGAGATTACGGGCCCTAGCAGAAGCGGAACAAATCGTGACCAAGCATCGGGAGGCGGCAATGCGGACGGAGGATGAAGGGCCAACAGAAATATAAACACGTGGAATTCAGGGAGGGGGATACAGTGCTGCTATACTGCCCAAACGTTCCAGTGGGGGTCTCAACAAAGCTCTACGAGAAGTGGCAGGGACCATATCAGATTATGAAACAAACCGCGGCCTATAATTATAAGATAAGACACCAGCGGACGAAAAAGGAACAGATAGTCGACGTCCACGTGCGGCGACTGGTAAAGTTCTCGCCTTACCTGTTGGATTACGAAACGGAGCAGGATGCTTTGGAGCGGACAGTGGATCAATTTAGAAACCCACTGCCGTTGTTGACACGGACGCAGCGGGCGGAGGGGATTGCGAGGCTGAGGGAGGAGGTGACGTTTGAACAGGATGAGGAGGAGAAGAAAAGGTTGCAAGACGCAAAGACGGAACTGGAGACGGGTTCACATGAGAGAGAGTCTCACAGAAACAAAAGCGGGAAGAGGTAAAACGGAGAGAGGAGGACAAGAAGCAGGAAGCGAAAGGAATACAGGGTGGGGAGGTGGAAGCAAAGGGGAAAGGTGTGGGTGCATAAGAGGGTCAGGAAAAGCGAGGTACAGGGGGACCATCGAAGCCGGAGGCACCGGAGGGGCATATGGGGATCAAAAACGATCGAGGCCTATGGGTGGAAAAAGCGGCGGAGATGGATAAGATCAAGTGGAAGACGGGCAAGTTTTACTTGATGCTGCCAGCGGAAAAGGAGGTAAGTGATGATAAGCTGGATGACTTTTATATCATGAGGGTCTTAAGTCAGGGGGGAACGTCACGACATAAGGAAGGAAAGGGAATAACGCCGGTGATGCAATTTTGGAGGAGTAGTGACGAGGTGGTGGAGGAAAAGATGCGGCGGTTTGATCCGGCTTTTCTGGAAGAGGTGGGGAAGAAGCGAGAAACGTGGTATACCACTATCAAGTTGGATGACGAAGATCATATCCCGCGGTTGGTGCTGAATGTGCCGTTCGATCTCACCCAAGAGAGGCGGATACCGGCGCACATTTGGGACGAAATAGATGCGGAGGACCTGAATTTCGAGATTATCGGCGCACCGCCAGCAGCCGTTGGGTCAAGAGGCAAGAAGCGGCCTACGACGGGTGGTCGGATGACACGGGCAAGAGGACGGGCACAAGAAAGAAGGGGGTGATGAACGGATGACGAATGAAAAGATGGAATAGGAATGGAGAAGGATAAAAGATGAAAAAGAAGATGAGAGAAGATGAGAGAAGATGAGAGAAGATGAGATGAGAAGAATACGAACTGCGGGTATATGACGGGGTGATGGCGGTACTACTGAATTGCGGGTATATGACGGGGTGATATTGGCCTCAATGACTTGCGGGTATATGAGGGGGTGATAACAGCATAAATGAATTACGGAACTTTATAAAGGGGGTGACGAGAATATAAATGACTTACGAGATGGAAGATGACTGAAGATCAGGGAGGGGGGAGCGGTATACTCTTACTTTCATAGGTACGGTGACTGGCATGCGACATGAATTTTATACCAACAAGGTACACATTGTGACGACGCGGGTTATACATACATATACGAGGAGATTATTATACTATACGGGCTCACGGGTTATAGGAATGTATAATATTATGTGACTGTACGGGGTGATAGGGGGAAATATCAAACTGACATATTATATAACTCTGCGGGCTTGCGGACAATAGAGGACTGTGGTCATATCGGACATAGCGGATATATCGGGAAGTGAATGATATACATGTCTTATGCTTGATAAGCTCATGGGGGAAACTGGGGAGCGGATTGGCACCAGACTTTATACTATTCCGCTTTGTGACGAGCGATGACATCGAACTCTATATAATATTCTTATACCAGCGGATACAAGGGGCATACGGGTTGAGCGGGGGAATAATGCATATTGACTAATCCAGTTTAGATAGAGAGGGGTAGAATAGCGAAGGGGAGGAAGACAGGTGATAACAAATAGGATAGTCAATAGGATGGATAGGATAGTACTAGGGGGTGGATGGTATAGTAAGAGGATATAATAGTGAGAGGGGAGGGGGCGTGGGGCAGAAATGAGAGAGATGAAAAAGAAAGATGACGAGAAGAACGAGGAAGAGGACAACGGGAAGCGGCAACTCTGACACTCGGGTGAGGGGAACACCAGAGTGAGGATATTACACAGTGGGGCTGTGAAGGGGATCAAAGGGGGACATGAATCTTTTTGGGGGGAGAAGGGATGAAGTGATGAATATGTATATCATTCGTGTTATCAGTTCTCAGGTTCGTTTCAAGCATGGCGTTTCAGAGCTGGAGGGGCCTTGTGGGGGTAGCAAAGGTCCGGGGGAGCCTTTCCTTGCCTACGTTACCTCTGGGCTGGGCGACCGGGACTACAGCGTACCGAGAGGGCATTACGAGGCTATTAAAAGCCAGAAGTATCAATTCGGGTATGACGTTGGATTCGGCGTGACCGAGACGGGGGCGGCTTCAACACGTTGGATTCGGCGTGACCGAGACGGGGGCGGCTTCAACACGTTGGATTCGGCGTGACCGAGACGGCGGTTGCTTCAGGGCACGGGAATCGGCGGCAACGCATGAATATTGATCGAGCGACGGCGCGGCCTGGGGAACACCGGATCGACGGATTTGGCGGAGTCCCGGAAACGGGGAAGAGAAGACTCGCTCGGGATAGTATAGACCGACACTAGGTCGGGTGGACTTTGAGTGACTAGGGGCCGGCTACGGGGAATTGAGGATAAGAGGTAAGTTTTGATCTCAACGGCGGGCAACAGCCACGGTTTTCGGGAACGGGGCGGCGGAAACCTGTTTCAACGGGTGGCGAGGGGCGCGGATTGAAGTATCAACGAAAGGCTTAACGGGAAATTAATCAAAATTTTACATTAGTGTAACTGTTGGCGTTTGGCACAACCTACAATTTTGTTTAATTCGTTAATACGAGTACGGCGTCGACCGTCAGTCAGGTTCGTATTTGCATTTTATCCCGAGGTTGGTCGCGGATGCGTCAGTTCGACTACTCGCGCGCAAACTGGCGAGCGCGCTCGGGGGGGAGAAGGGATTATGCCAGCCCACCCGGTATATAATAGCAATACTGATCGTTCCGGTCTGCCGGTTATCCTTGGTCTGGAGATTACGAAGTCCCTACTTTAGGTATTCCTCAGTCGTCATATCGTTAGTAACAGTTATCTGTTTATTAAATATTCTACTATCGTAACAGTATTCAAGTGACTCATTATACAAGTTGTTAGATAGTTGTTATATTATTAAATATTGAGTCACTGTAACATTTAGGTGACCGGCAACCGGTGCGTCCCACTCTTACCGGATGTCGACTTTTCAGAACGAAGAATTTAACAATAATGAGGACAATTCCCTCCAGTCCAAACTACCGAAGTAAGAAAAGATGTACCGCCCAAAATTGATACATGTAACGTACGGATATAGGTAAAGTGGGTATTGATAAACTATGGTGAAAAGCTACTAGTGCCACCAGTATCAAAACCAGTACTAAAATTGACTTGTAGGCATCACCCCCCGGATAGCCGGTAAAAAGTACCTTTTCCTGGTGACAGGTGCACCAGCTTGTTTTTCAGTATTATTTGTCCGGATTGGACCTGATGCCATTTTATTCCTGGTCTGTTGCCGTTTTCCTTTTTGGCTTCACTGAGCTAATATAACGAGACATCATTCTCATCTTTTCAGGACTGTGTTTGGTTGTATTACCGACTTTTTACTAGCTATCGTTGGGGGCATTACATTTGGAGTCAACATCACTAGGGTGATTTCTTTCTGCTTTGCCACACAGGCAACAGAGTGAATTTTCACTGACCTGTCTCATACGGGGACGTCAGACGAAAACAAATACTCCAACACAGCTTCCTCATAACTCTTTCACAAAACAAATAATTTGATTGGTCTCAAGCAGGTGTCTCGTACCCTCTAGCCCAATCCATATCTGTGTGCTCACAAGGAGACATCAGATACAAACTCTCTGTCGTTCTTGCTTTTATCACGCAGAGACCAAGACCAAGAAGAAGAAGGTGGACAGAAGAGTGAAGGAACACACACAAAACACAAACAAGCATAGGGACAGGAGCACAACACTCTACCCTTCTAGTTTGTGCATTTATCTGCATTATCTCACACATACGTCAGAGTATTTTTGCAACTCTCTGATCGTTTTCTAAAGGTAGGTCTGAGAACCTATCCGACCGACTGTCGACTTCTCAAGGAGAGCTTTTCTAGCTTCTCTATTACTATCTGTGTGTAGGTCCAAGTGCCTCATACTATATACAATATAGAAAAGAAGGAGGAGAAAGTAATCTGAGTAAGGAGAACAAGAAATCGGAGAAAGTCTCAAAGACTATTTTTCTCAAACAAAAACAAACATACAAACAGTGTTTCATAGATGACAGGGAATCTCACTCTACCCTCTCTATTAGTTTCTCTCTTCACTAGTCAATCGACTGAAAGAGGAACAGAACACAAACGAACAAAAACCAAACATAGGAGCTGACACTGTCCTCCTGTTGATCACTACTGCGACATCATGTCGACAGAGACCGCCGAAGTGAGTGAATTTTCGGAGGCAGAACAAAGAAGAGAAGAAGAAGCAGGAGGAAGATTGAATGAAGGAGGAGGAGGAGTATTGAATGAAGGTGGAGGAGGAGAAAGCGGACAAGACGACGAAGAAGAAGAAGGAGAAGGAGGAGTAGGTGGAGGAACAGAGATAAGTAGACGAAGAGTAGTAAGAGTAGGAAGACTAGGAGGAGTAGGAGGACGAGGAGGAGGAGGAGATGAAGGAGTAGGAGGAGGAGTAGAAGAGGGCTGGGATGACGAAGGAAGATATGGAGGAGACGAAGATGAAGGAGGATTTGAACAAGAAGGGATGGGAGGAGGAGGAGCCTATGGTAATCCCATACCACCTGCCTACACGGGAGGAGGAGGACGAAAAATGATCGACTTGATTCATAGTGATGGAGAGGAGATCACAGTGGAGGAACAACAGTGGGTGCAAGACCACTATGACCTCACTAAAGAAGAGTTTGATAACAAGATGGGGGGAGAGAAGGATACCTATGTGTGGATCCCTCATGATCAAAGAAGAGAGAAAAGTCGTGCTAAAAAGGATGTCTATATCCTATTATCAAACACAGCACAGCTCCTCGGCAAACTGGTCTCTGATCCAGAAAAGAGAAAGAAGATACAGCATATCAAGTTCGGGGACACACACACCCACCTTGAATTACTCGATGCCATCTTTGGGGTGTACACTCAAACCCTGATTTGGGAACGTTCATACGGCCCACGATGTGAGGGTTACCTCCAGTACACAAACCCAAGAGCAACGGCCAGATTCCTCGCGACTGGTCAAGAGGCAGTCGATGTAACAAAAATGAAGACCAATCTGGGTTCGAAAAACTCGAGTGGCATATTTCATTTTTTTACGATGGAAATGAATGCCTTGGAGGAGGGGAATGCAGAGATGGAAAAAAGCATTAAGGCAGCAGGAGAAACTCATCCTGTGATTGATGAGTTAGAGAAGACTGACAGAGTTCTGACCAAAATCAGACTGTTGATGGTTGCGTTACTGCATAAGGAGGCATGGAAGAGATGGATTCCTACCAAGGATCACTCTGTCCTTAAATCACTTAGTAACGCACCACCGGTCGCCAACAAAGCAGGTGTTGACCAATATGTGGAGAAATATAATTTTCTCAGATCTGCTTCTGAATTGGTGGCCTTTATCACTCATGCTCAAAAGCTGGTGATATCTGAGAAGAAGAAGGCGAAAGAGAAGGCGGAGTTCGAGAAGACGATGAGACTGGAAAGAATGAAAGCAAAAGTGAGTGGTGCAAGGGCACACCCTCCGACATATTTGACCCCACCAGCTCCTGCCCCACCAGCCCCTGCACCCCCGGGCTCAACTACGGTGTTGGTCACAAACACGGAGAAGAAGGACAGACAAAATATCATAAATGCCTTCAAGGGGAAGAAAGGAGGAGTGGCAAGTCTCATGCTATATGCCAAGACGAGCTCAGATAGTGTGAACTGGCGGTGGCCACACTCATTTCATATTTTCAATCTTATGGATACCAGCATCTCTGCACTGGTACTCTCATAGGATTTGAAATCTTTGAGACAGTGGCGATGAGTTTGAGGAGTGCTGTTGGCTTGGCGGCGACCCTTACGGAGGTAGTTTCCTCCTATGGGCTATTCTATGGCAGCAAGTCGATCATCCTTTATTTCTTCTCGGCGTTACACACAGTTAACCTGAGTAAGCTTACTCAGCTCATACAACAATGCTCGACGTTAGCTCAGTGAAGTCCAAGAACTTCCTCGAGACACACGTGTTCGAAAATACGGTTCAAAGCGTTGCTCCGTCAGCACTGTTTCAAGAAGTGATGAGTGCATGCTCAAACATGGACTCGCTCACGGAGGCACATACGGCACAGGCAGGCGGTGTACCTGTTGGCGCACAAGCCACGTACACAAACAGAGTTGCCGGTTGGAAGAGACAGAGAGAGCCAGACTTGAAGACCGCATGTTGGAGGTGGTTCGCGGGCTTGCAGTGTAAGGCACAGATGGAGAACAGAGACTGCTCTTTCAATCATGATAGGCAGAACCCAACAGCAAGTGCAAATTTTCTGAGCAGGACGGAAGGCAAGGAACCGGGCCTTTTCAATATGTTTCAGATTGCCGCTGTGAACGAAGGTTGGTATGCCAATATGTGTGATGATGAGGAGTTACGAGAGGCAATCATTACCTACATGAAGAGGATGAAAGAGAAGAAGGAGGAAAGGGAGAGACAAAAGAACCTAAAGGCCTCTAAAAGAGGACGAGGAGGAGGAGCAGGAGGAGGACGAGGAGGAGGAACATGGAGAGGAGCCTCGAGGTGGCAGGGAGCCCCTCAGAGAGGAAGGGGAGGAGGTCGGGGATATACCACTTATGGAGGGAGAGCTGTTCGAGCTCCAGCCCCCCCACCAAGAGGAGGAGGAGGCTCATGGGCAAGCTCCAACCCGAATTTCGGTCGAGCTCAGGCCTACAACACTGCCTCGGAGACCGATACGTCATCCCACCCGGACACTACTCAAGGTAATCGTTTCGAGGTGGTGGAATGACTGGAGGGGGAAGAAGAGAGGAAGGAGAAGACTGTGAAGTTTAACCCTAAAGTCACAGTGCTTTCTAATGCTGTTGTGCAGACTGGGCCAACGCTTCCTCTATGTGAATACAAAGATGTGGGTACACAGAGACTGCAGCCCCAAGGTAGTCTCATACCCGTTCATACAGCACGGTTACCAATGATAACTGATGCAAATAGGAAGGCGAGACTTGCGATGGAGGCGAGGAGGCCAATGGCAGACGTATCGCCTCGGCCAAGCAAACAACCACGAACAGACTCAATGTCTACGGTCGCGGCGGGTGGCGAGCAAAAAGACAATGTGTGTACTCAAGTACCACAAGACAATGTCGCTCAAATAGTAAACGCACCAGTACCGCAGAATAATAAAAATGTTAATGAGGTGAAGCAGGAGGAGAAGAAGGAGGAGTTGAAAAACTTAGAGACAAGACTCCAAAATTTGGAACGTAAAGTTCTTGTTCTCGCAGCCAATATACACAGGCCCGATGCTCTGTGTTATACGGAACTTTATTGCGAAACATTGAAGACAATATTAAAAGTTGGTAATGATACGATGGCGAATATTAATATTGTCGGCCGGAAGTTTTTAAATCGATACCGGGACTGGGTGGACGGAAATATGAAAAAGTCAACGGGCACTCTCAAAGGAGTGAGCAGCAGGACAGATATCACGGGAATCATCACACTGACCTTTAAATTGAAATCCGCACGAGTATACCGTATGGACCTCTATGTCGTCCCCGGTTACCACGGGTCAATATTACTATCGTATGACCAATTGGCTACGATGGGGGCTGTGATTGATTGCGCCGCACGGCGAGTGATATATGGAGTAAAAAGAGGAGAAGAGAACGATATTGATCCCTTCAACGCTACTGACTCTTATGAGGCTTATGAGCTGAGTCTAGCGACTGATCACAAAAAGATGGCCATCGCACATGAGGCACTTGAGGTGTACCTTCACCCCCATGTCGTAAGACCGGATGAACTGTCCTGGACCGACAATTGGGAATCCCAAGTGTGCACTGTCACAGTTCCGACATGCCATTGGGACAAAAAGTCTATTGATGACTTAATCGAGAAGCGAAAGGAGGAGATTATATGTGTCGCACAAAGAAGCCCGTCGTTGGCGAGATTCGCGGAAGGAGTAGGAACAGATGTCCATATTACTAACGGATACTGTTTCCATGCGAAAGTAGGAGAAGAAAAAAGGGAGGCGTTTGTACCAAGGAGAACGGGGCGAATCACGGATACTCCACCAGAAACTATTAAAAGTTTTATTACTGATTTCTGGGGTGACGAGCCGACGTGGCCGCGTTCACTAACTGAAGTGAAGAAATGCTTACGGACTTTATTCGAAAATAATAAGCCGTATACTATTATCCTGCCATGTAATGAGAAGGCGATATGGGCGCAGGAAATAGTCAGAGCTGATCACCTGACACTGTATTAAATGATACCGATTTATACAAGGGTATGTCTTCACAACAAGTACATGTATTTATGGAAACCGACGACAGGTTATTATATATATATGCACCACTAGCTGTTGCTTGCGAGAGGGTACCGGTATAGGATGATCAATAAGCCGGTTCCTTACTATATCCGAAGTTGGGTTGAGTGCGCCCTAACCTTGCGATATGCCGATACAAGTAGAGATCGATGGAATCTGGTGTAGCAATTCATGTTATTAATATATCAGTTCCTTTGATGGGACTGTAGAGTCTTTAATGAGATCATCATTCTGGTACTAATTCGGGTCGTATTCAGGAAACACCATCGCTCACTCAAATAGCGATCCCGTAACGGTGCTGTTTCGTTGCCGTCTCGACTGTCTCTGTCAAAGCAAGAGAATAGAATGCCTATATTTTTTTTCCTCAGCTGTGTCTTGTTAATGTCTAGAAGAATGAATGCTGTAGTAGCTTTAATATCTAAGTAAGGTTGTCGGGACGATATTGGATCAATGCTATGTTCGCAATCGATCAGGTCCACAATACTTCTAGAGAAAAAAATACTTACTATAGACGCCGTTTACGCGCGCGGACTCCTTTACCTGGTGGAGGACCTCCAACCAAAGTTAAGTCTAAGGTAGACTGTTCGAGGACGTCCCAAATTTTGTGAGGGATTGCGCCTTGTGCCAAGTCAACAGGAATGTCTAGCACCCCTCGTGGTAGTGCTTATATGGTCCACGCGGTATGATCTTTATCTGTAGGAGATATGGTGTCATCCCATGTCTCAAGTTTCTTGGCGTCTTTATATACTGGAAGGTATTGTCTTACTTTAGGATCTTCCACTGGATCCAGACTCCTCCTGAAATATAAGACTGGTTGTGTGATTTGTGCCGCAGTCGAAATTTGATTCGATCGTGTATGGCGTTTGTGAGTTACTGCCATGACTCTCATGAGATATAAATCTGAGAGCGTGTCATCGGCTACGTGTTGGGCCGCAGGCCTCACCAAGTAAAAAGCGTCTTTGGCCCATGAAATATGTCCAATCGCATCTCCTTCTTTCCAACTAGGGTGAACGAGAGTGTCGTTGCCCGCGCGAGGGTCTTGATCTCCATCATCGCTCCCCTCTTGATGGACTCCTTGCGAACGTGCCGTCCTTATCGCCTTTCTTGGTCGGTCGTAGATAAGGTCATTTTGCGCTCTCCTTATTTGCGCCTCCGTGAACTTTCCTTCCGGCACGTTCGACTCCACCCTTTTGCGGGTCTGAGTCCCCGCCGCGCTTTTGCGGTCGGTGGCCCGCTTGTTCTCCAGCTCAGCCTCCTCCTTCTCCGTAATTGGTGCCCTGTAGGCATCCCATTCCGAGATATCCTCCTTACGGATTGGTGGGACCTCTTGAAAGTCAGCCTCCATCCGTTTGAGTGCTTGATCAACGGACTTATCTTCAAGTAGGAAGGGATCATACTTAATCAGCCTTCGTACATTAACTATTTCAACTTTCCCTCTGCCCCTGATTTTATAATTCAAAGGTCCCATCTGTTCCATGATATGGTATGGTCCTTTTCAGTGGAGGAACAGCTTCGAGCTGACTCCCTGAGAAACCCGAGGATGGTACAATATCCCCGACCTGAAATCTGACTCGATCCAGGTGTGCCTGCCTGACACCTTCAGCATCAGTCTTCCTGCGCTCCGCCTCCCTATGCGCCTGTACTATTTGCCCCGCCTCCATCTTCGCCCGAAGTCTTACCCCAAACAGCTCATCCTGATCTGCCTATGAATCTTTGGGTGCAGCAGTGAGGCTGGGATGGCGGGCTCACGCCCATATACCAATTGGTATGGCGAGACGGAACCTTTTGAACCACCTAACGCTGTAGAGGGTAGGCAATTCATAGCAAAGGCAAACGAGGATGCTGCCTCCACCCATGCCTTTTGATTATCCTTCTTCATACAATACATCTTCAGCGCGGCCTTGAGGGGTCTATGCACCCGCTCTATCTTGCCGTTCGCTCTGGGGTTATAGGCGGTGACATATTGCCATTTCATGCCGTAATATGCAGATAGCTTGTCGATGACTTCATTATTAAAGTCAGAGCCTCGATCTGAGCATATTTTTCTCGGCACCCCAATCTGTGAAACAATACTGTCAAAATTTGGAACGTAAAATTCTTGTTTTGCCAATATACACAGGCCCGATGCTCTGTGTTATACGGAACTTTATTGTGAAACATTGAAGACAATATTAAAAGTTGGTAATGATACGATGGCGAATATCAATATTGTCGGCCGGAAGTTTTTTAATCGATACCGGGACTGGGTGGACGGAAATATGAAAAATTCGACTGGCACTCTGAAGGGAGTGGGTAGCCGGACGGTCATCACGGGAATCATCACACTGACCTTTAAATTAAAATCCGCACGAGTATACCGCATGGACCTTTATGTCGTCCCCGGTTACCACGGGTCAATATTACTATCGTATGACCAATTGGCTACGATGGGGGCTGTGATTGATTGCGCCGCACGGCGAGTGATATATGGAGTAAAAAGAGGAGAAAAGAACGATATTGATCCCTTCAACGCTACTGACTCTTATGAGGCTTATGAGCTGAGTCTAGCGACGGATCACAAAAAGATGGCCATCGCACATGAGGCACTTGAGGTGTACGTTCACCCCCATGTCGCAAGACCGGATGAGCTGTCCTGGACCGACAATTGGGAATCCCAAGTGTGCACTGTCACAGTTCCGACATGCCATTGGGACAAAAAGTCTATTGATGACTTAATCGAGAAGCGAAAGGAGGAGATTATATGTGTCGCACAAAGAAGCCCGTCGTTGGCGAGATTTGCGGAAGGAGTAGGAACAGATGTCCATATTACTAACGGATACTGTTTCCATGCGAAAGTAGGAGAAGAAAAAAGGGAGGCGTTTGTACCAAGGAGAACGGGGCGAATCCCGGATACTCCACCAGAAACTATTAAAAGTTTTATTACTGATTTCTGGGGTGACGAGCCGACGTGGCCGCGTTCACTAACTGAAGTGAAGAAATGCTTACGGACTTTATTCGAAAATAATAAGCCGTATGCTATTATCCTGCCATATAATGAGAAGGCGATATGGGCGCAGGAATGAAGGGACCGGCTTATTGATCATCCTATACCGGTACCCTCTCGCTGGCAACCGCCGAGAAGGCGCTGCAGGGCTACGACGAGGACGAGGCCAGCCTCCGCCTGGCGCTGAACGAGACCAGGGACCGGCTGGCCAGGGCGAAGCAAGAGATGGGGAAGCTCGACCAGCTGCGCGTGCGTGCCAACGAGCTCACGGCCGCCGCGGGGGCGGCGCTCGCGAACCAGGGCCTCTTTGAACAGGTGCTTGACGCCTTTGTGGACACGGAGCGGCCGGCCCGGTACTTCAACGGGCTGGGCGTGACGCCGCTGGCGCCGCCCTCGCCCGCCAAGCAGGACGCGCTGGCGCGCTTCGTGGCAGCCCTCAAGCAGTTTGGCCAGGACTTCTGGGAGGGGCTGCAAGAGACGGTGCGGGCGGTGGCCGACTGTGTGAAGAAGGGAATCCTCACCTGTCTGCCGGACATTTGCAAGAAGGACAGAAAACCGCTGGGTTTCATCCCCGTCCCGAACCGGGGGCCCCTGAACCGCAAAGTACCTACGTGCATCGTGTTCAGGGCTCTGTATTTCTGGGGGATCAATCTCCTGGTGGGGCTGCTGGTCTTGGCGGTGCTCTTTTGTGTCCTCCGATGTGTGGTGTGCGGTGGATGTGGCAGAAGAAGCCGGAAGGGGGCCCCCATCCTCCGCGGCGGGCGGGCGCACCAGGAACGCGCCAGGCGGCGAGTGAAGTAAGTACACGAGGTGCGGCACCAGTTTTTAAATAAAAGAAAACCAAACTTAGAGGTTGGCAGGTACTGACCGATGCCGGCCGAGCCCGTACGAGGGGGTGTCTCTCTCTCTCTTGCTTGCTTGATCTCTCTCTCTCTCTCTCTCTCTTTCGCCCGCACATCGACACAGACGCCACGGTTTTTAGCACGCCAGCTGCTGCGCCCAGAGGGGACGTACGCTGGGGGCGCCGACGGGCCGGGGGCGTACGCGGCTAGAGCCGCCACCTCCGGGTGTGCCGCCGCCGCGCCGCCCGTGCGCTGGGCAGGGGGGGGGGGGGGCACACACGGGCTGCGCCTGCTGCGGCTGCTGCACGTGCCAGCACACTGTGCAGACAGAGGAGGGCTGGCTGGGCTCCGCCTGCGGCTGCTGCTGCACGTGCCAGCACGCTGTGCAGACAGAGGAGGGCTGGCTGGGCTCTGCCTGCGGCTGCTGCTGCACTGGCCGGCACGCGGTGCAGACAGTCCACGACTGGCTGGGCTCCGCCTGCTGCGGCTGCTGCGCCTGCTGCGGCTGCACTTGCCGGCACGCGGTGCAGACAGTCCACGACTGGCTGGGCTCCGCCTGCTGCGGCTTCTGCGGCTGCACTTGCCGGCACGCGGTGCAGACAGTCCACGACTGGCTGGGCTCCGCCTGCTGCGGCTGCTGCGCCTGCTGCACGTGCCGGCACGCTGTGCAGACAGTCCACGACTGGCTGGGCTCCGCCTGCGGCTGCTGCACCAGGCAGCACTCCGTGCAGACAGACGGCTGCTTCTCGGATTTAGCCTGGGCCCGGTGCTCCTGGCAGGTCGTCCAGATGACGGACGACTCCTTGGGGTCTGTCTGCGCCAGCGGCTGGTGCTGCTGGCAGGTCGTGCAGAAGAAAGTCGACTCGCTGAGCTCCGCCTCTGTCGCTGACTGCTGCGTCTGACACGCCGTGCAGTAGAACACCGACGCGCTCCCCTCCGCCTCCGCCGGCGGTCTGTGCTGCTGGGGGGGCTCCTGTTCTCGCAGCTTCCGCACGCAGCTATCGCACCTGAAGGTGGTGCTGCGCGAGACCGAAACCTCCTCGGGCGCCCCCGCGAGAGCGGGCTGCCTCTGCCGCAGGCAGCTGTGGCACACAAAGGTGCTGATGCGTGAGACCGAAACCTCCTCGGGCGCGCCCGCGAGAGCGGGCTGCCCCTGCCGCAAGCAGCTGCGGCACACAAAGGTGGTGCTGCGCGAGACCGAAACCTCCTCGGGCGCGCCCGCGGGGGCAGACCGCCCGCCCCCCGGCGTTGGCTGCCTCTGCCGCAGGCAGCTGTGGCACACAAAGGTGGTGCTGCGGGAGGGCTCCCGAGCCGCGTCACAGCTGACGCAGATCCACGGCAGAGTGACGCTGGCCTGGCCCTCGGGAACAGGCTTCGGCGCCCCCCGCAGCACCTCCTCGGCCGCCTTGAGGGGCACTAGCCCCGCGGCGTAAAACAAGATTTCCGCCTCGCCTGGCAGGGCACCCTCCATGGACAGCTGGACGCTCTGCGGGTCCAGGACTGTATCCCCCAGCTCCTGCCGGGCTTGGGCCAACCCCCGGCAGAACTCCTGGTACGCCGTGACGGGTACTTTGAAGACATGCGCGTCCGCCTCCACCTGCAGCGTCTCCCGGACCGCCGACGTCAGGAGCTCTGGCACGGGCGGCGACCCGGACACTGACAGAGAGTCGGCCGCGCCACGCTCAGGGACCCGGCTACCAGCCTGTGAGTCGCTCAGCGCTACCGACGGCTCGGCCATGTCCGCCGCGTTCAAAGGAGCGCCTACTAGCTGGAAGCCGCTCTCCGCGCCCCGTCCTTCGCTTGTTTCGCCCCGCGGCTCTTCCCTTGCGCTCTGGGCCGGCGGGGACCCCGCCCGGCCTTTGTCTCGCATCCGCTGCATAAGTTGCACGTACCACAGTTGCACGAACACCTGCTGGGCCGGGGTCAAGGGGGCCGACGACGGCATGGCCCACTGCGCCCACCCCTCAGTCGTCTGCGTCACGTGCCGCTCCAGCTCGGCTTGGTGGTCGTACCCCGCCACAGTCGAGCGCAACAGCGACAGGTAGTGCGGCGAAGTACCTGGAAAGTCTGTGTGCGGGTGGGTAAAAGCGAACGTGCCGGGCTGCCCGGCCGAGCCGGCCAGCGTGCGCGGCTCCTGGCGGCCCGGCTCCCGATAGCTCACCCGCAGCGAGGTGCCGCTCTCGGCCGGCTCGCGCGCGGCCGCCAGCAGCAAGGGGACGAAGCCAGCCCCCTTGACCTCCCCCAGCGGGTTCGGCACCGGCTGTCCCGCCCTCACATTGAGCCGCTTTTCTACCACCACGTACCGTGTCCCCTGCAGCGAGAGTGGATAGAAGAAGGCGGGCAGCTTGAGCATGCGCCGGGCCCGTGCGGGCCAGCACTTTTTCCACGTCCAGTGGTGTCCTGAGGCACTCGACGCTCTCATCTCCCAGGGTTCTCGCCACCTCGTCGCACCAGATACGGTCGTCACAGTGGATCGAGTGCCCGTCGTTGTACACCACCTGGCAGAAGGACGCCGCCGCGTCCATCGTGTGACCAAAGTAGGCCCGCAGCAGCCGGAGCAGGTCTTGGGCCAAGGAGCTGTCCCGCGCGCCGTCCGGCGCCTCGTCCACCGCCGGTTCCTGGCCGGAGGAGCTCCCCCCTCCTTGGAGCGCGCGCCCGAGTATCTTCCGTAGCACCTCGGAATCGGCCGAGCGCAGCCAGGCATCTTCCAGGCGGAAGCTGTAGCAGGCCGGGAGCCGGGCTTCGTCGCAGACAGTCAGGTGGCCGCGCGCGGGACGCTCCTCCGCATGAATAGCTTCCCCCGCCAGCCACAAGCAATGGCCGCAGCAGCGTTGGCAGGCCCCGGGGCCGTCGCACACGTGGCCACAGGACCGGCAGAAGCAATAGGGCGTACTGCCGCCCGCCAACAGGTGCAACACTTGCTCCCGGGACACGCGCTCCGGGGCCGGGGCCACGTGTAGGGACTCCGAGAGGAGGCTGTCTAGGTCGGGCGGGCCCCCGAACCCGCGTGCCTCCAGCGGGCCCGCGCCCTGGTCCGGGTCCGGGTCCGGGTCCTGGTCCTGGTCCTGGTCCTGGTACTGCGGCCGGACTTCAAACACTGAAACACTGAGCTCACGAAAATCCTTGGCCATGCTGAGCGCACCGCCGTACTACCGACCGTAGCCAGAGCGAGGGAGGGCCCGACTTCTTTTGTCAGTACCACCCAGCGTGGTAGCCGGGGCATGCGAACGGGGTGACAGGAAGCCAGGGGGGGGGAGGGCGGCGCACCCCCCCCCGGCAAGGGGAGGGGGAGCGGGCAGGGGGGCGGCCCACGGCGGGGGGCGGGGGAGGGAGCCGTGGCGCCCCTTCCTCCTCCCCGCGCCCGGGGGCCGGGCGCCGTCGCGGCCGCCGGGCACACAGGGCGGGCACGAGGCGGAGGCCACGCCGGTGTCGGGGGCCCGGCGGAGGCACGCTGGTCGGCACGGTCGTACCCCCGGCCGGGGGGAGGCCGCGCCCGTGTCGGGTGGTGAGGGGGGGCGCCGCGGTCGCCAACCACCGGGCGGGCGCGGGGGGGAGGCCACGCCGGTGTCGCGGGCCCGGCGAGAGGAGCGCTGGTCGGCACGGTCGTCACCCCCGGCCGGGAGGGGGGAGCGGCGGCGGGCGGGGGCGGGGACGGGGAGCCCGGGGCCTGTACACCCCAAAACGGCGCGGGCCGCCCCGGGGGCAGTGGTACCAGCATGGAGCTGAGCGAGCCGGCCTGGACGGAGCACTGCCCTGCCTCCCTCGCCGGAGACTCCGCCCGGCAGCTCGCTAGCTCCGCGCAACTGCAGGCGCTGCTGCGGCGCTACCGCGTGCCTGTGGGCGGAACGCAGCCGTTCAATAGCAGCAGCTTCACAGGGGGCAAGTTCCTGCTACCGGATGACCCGCAGGTCTACTTGCAGGTGGTGGAGCTGCTGGCCTGCCTGCGGGGCACGCCCTGGGCGGTGCCGCTGGTCGAGCGTACGCTGCCAGACGTTGGTAAATTCTACTTGGACCTGGACTGGGCGCTGCCGGGCCACACCGCCTGCCCGGCCGAGATCCTGGCGCCCCGCGACAGCGCGGGGCCGGCCGCCCTCCACCGCGACTGCTTTGTCGCCGTGGCGCACCGAGCGGTAGGGTTCCTGGTCGCGGACCCGGCGCTGAGCACGGCCGTGCTGCTCAACTCCTGCGGCTACTGCCGGGTGCGCAGGTGCTACAAGGCGTCGTTCCGGCTCGTGTACCACTCGCTGTACCTGCCCAAGGCCGCTGCCAAGGCCCTGGCCTTCCTCGTCGCCAAGCTGTGCCACGTCCACTACGGCTGCGAGCGCGCCCAGGGCGAGCTGCTCACCAAGGTCGTCGACCAGTCAGTCTATGACAAGAACCGCCTCATCCGCTACCCGTACGCTGACAAGGGCGCCAGGCTAGTGTGTGCGACCTGCCGGGAGCTCGACGGGGCCAAGCTGCAACTGTGCCTCAAGGGCTCCTGCCGCACCGTCCTGGCCGGCCGGCCCTGCGTGCCGGCGGGCCGCCTCGGCGCCGGCGGCGAGCTGACGACCCGCGGCCTGTCGTGACGCGACTTCCTGCTGGACGCCAGCGTGCGGCAGCAACGGGCGGGCGCGCCGCCGCCGCCTCCGCCCCCCGGCCTGGGGCAGAGGCTGCAGGAGCTCGCACGGCTGGCCCGGGCGGCCACCCTGGTCGTGGAGGACGAGCCCCCCGAGTGGCACCCCCCGCGCCGCCGCCGCCCGCGTCCTCGCCCGCGCCGCCGCCGTCGGCCGCCCGTGGTCCGCAGCCGGCGCAGGGGCCGGCGCGGGGGAAGGCGCGGGGGCCGGTGTACGTACCCTGGGACAGCGGGCTGCCCGGCCGCCTGCACTGCGAGCCGCGGGTCTGGGCACCCACCCCGGGCGCCACGTACGGCTTCCGGGCGCTGCTGGAGCACCTGGTGGCGCCTTACCTCGGCGCTGCCGGCGGCGAACCGCTGCTCAACTGGGCGCAGCGCGCTCACGGCAGCCACGGGGACCGGGCGTCCGGGTGGGTGCGGGTCACGGCCTACAGCAACCTGACGGCGCCGACGCCCGCCCAGGCCGCCCGGTGCCCCTTCCAGTCGGCGGTGCGCGGCGCCGCGTACAAGCACCAGAGCAACGTTGTGTCGGCCGTCGTCAACGGGCGCAACCTCTTTTTTGTGTGCCACGACGACCAGTGTGAACCCCTGCGGCACATCCGGATTCGCTTGCCGGCCTGGGCGCTGGGCCAGCTGGGCGCCGCCCCCTAACCACCCCGTCCACGGACGTCAGGGGCCGGCCGGGCCACGAGTGTGGGAGGGGGCGGGGAGGGCAGAACAGAGGGGGGGGCGAGGGAGGGGGGCGGCCAGCAGTGTCATGAAAAACCCAAGCCAGTCGGTCACGCCAGTGAGGGTAGGGGCCCAGGCCCGGCAGCCCCGGCCTGCCTCCGGACGGGGTGCCCGGCCGGCCCCTCCTCTCCCCTCCCCCCCGCCGCTCTCTTGCCTCCCCTGGCCGCCCCGCCCCCTCCCCCCTCTCCCCCTCCCGGAGCCCCCCCCCCCCCCCCGCACACAACTCGCCTCGCTTCCTCCCGCGGATGGCGAGCCTGCCGTACAACTGCACCTCGTGCCACAAACCGCTAGGCTGCCTGATACCCGCCTACCAAGCTCTTAAAGCCGAACACTATACCTCGGCCGAGGCACTGGACGCGTTGGGCCTGCTGCTAGCGTGCTGCCGCCGCAAGCTACTAGGTGCCAAGGACTGGGGTCGAGAGGAGGTCGTGAGGCGCGCCCTCCAGCAAGCCGCCCGCCATGGAGATCACGTGGACTCCGCAAGCAGCGCAGTAAGTGGAAGTTAGGCCCGTGCTGGGCTCGCACGGCACTATCCGGGAGGGAGACCTGATTTACACCTGCGACGAAGAGTTGCGGTCCGACGACAGCGATGTGGTCCTGGGCTATGCCTGGAACAGCTACGACCTGTACGACAAGACAGTCCAGGCCACGCCGCCCCTGCGCAAGACCTTGCTCGGCGTCACGGACGAGACCGCGAGCCCTTTGCAGGCCGAGAAAGTCATCCGCGTCCAAACGGCGGGCTTGGCTTTCTACCCCGTGGCCCAGACGGTGGCGCTCAGCAAGTTTCCGTACGGCAGCTACGTGCTGATCAAGGAAACGTACACACCCCCCCGCAACCTCTCGGAACAACGCAGACAAAGTGAGACCCCACAGTTCCCAGAGATGAAGGCCTGGGTGCCCCCCTGCGAGAGCCGGGCCGGGGCCGACGACGACGAGAAGCTCCGCGCGGAGGCCAGGGCCAGCGGCCGAAAGCAGGGCTCGCGCTGGGAGCTGCCCGCCGAGTCGTTTTACCGGCAGGACGGCAACGATTTTCAGCGCAAGTTCGCGGCCGCGCAGTGCGCAGGGGCCCGCGGCCGGGGAAAAGAGCAGCGCTGGCTGCCGTGTGCACAGGCCTGGCTGCTAGCCGTGCTCGAGAAGAACGCGGGCGGGGAGGCTAAAGACGACGAGGAGTTGGTGAGCATGCTGCAGCGCCTGACGGACTGGTGGATCGATGTGCTCAAGGAAGACATGCACCAGCTGGACGACGGGTGGGTCTGCATTGGGCAGGTCCTGTGGTACTTCGAGGACAAGCACGCCCTGGCCGTGAGGCTCACGCGGTCGACCAGGGGCCCCAGCCCCCTCCGCCAGACTAAATAACAGGCAGGGCGTGGGCTGCGGAAGAAGCACTACAGTACCGCTGGTCGCTAGGCTAACCGGCGAGGGCCCCGACCAGTTTTCTGCTGACTGACTGTTTCTGCCTGAACTACCAGTGCCGGCGTCTGCGACCGGGAAGCACGCGGTGCAAGCCTGGTTGGTCGAGAAAGGTGAAAGAAAAGCTGCTGATCGTCAGCTTTTATTAAACGACTTGGCCATTTTATTCGACTAGGACCACACAGTCACGCAGAGCTAAGGCCACCTCGGAATTACCATCGCCGGTGTCCGGTCCGGCCTCAAACAGGCCGCCCGCCAGCCGCTGCCACGGCGGCGCTGTCGCGGGCGCCGTAGTATGCCGGTCGTAGTACAGGTAGAGGAGCGACAGACACGGTCGGCCCGCGACCTCCCGGACGCGGCCGCCCTGCAGGTCCACTAACAACCGCTGCAGGCGCTCGAACCTGGCCGCCAGCGGCGGGCCGTGCAGCACGCCGTCCACCGTAACGAGAGAGAGAGCTGCAGTCTTTTTTGACCTAGAAAAAATCAGACCTCCCTTCTTGTGCCTTCTAGGTTTGAGTGTCTGTCGTGCTTACGTTTTTCCAAAATCAACAGAAAAGTAGCAGGAGTTGATTGGAACCTCTGTTTTTGACAAGAGAAAAGGGCAAGCATCGAGTATCCTACCTTTAAAAATCTGATACTTCACAAACTAAAAGAAAATGTAGGCTTATTCCTCTTCGGTGCATGCATCAGAGCAGTCGTCATAGTCCTCGCCCGGCGGCAGTTCGTGCAAGATCGACGCGGCACTAGCCAGCGGCTTGTCCTTGATCCTGGCGTACTCGTGCTCCCAAGCGTAAAAGACGCGGCAGCCGGCCGGCATCTTCTGTCGGATAAAGTACATGCGGGCCATCGTCTCCCGGTACAGATCCCGATTCCGGCGCCCGCCCACGGCGCTTGACCGCCCATTAGCATACTTGGCATGGCCGGGTGGGAAGCAGTGGAACGCGTTGCCATGAAACTCGTACACGCAGCCGTTCGCCGTGTCGTGGCCGTCCAGCAGGAGCTTTGTGCCTGGGACTCGGACCTCTGCTCCTTTAGGCATGGCGGCACCGTTCACAAAGTGCTTGTGCTGGATTTGGCAGCCCAGCGCCTTCTCGAGCCTGTCCCACAGCCTGCACGCCGCAATTGAACAGCCTGCTGCCGGCTTTGGGATCAACCCGCGTGCGAAGGCATGCCCCGCGCACAGCCTCTGCCTGCGCCCTTGCTCGTCCGCGAAGTTGGCATGTTTCTTGGAGCCGGGGGGGCAGTCTTCGCACGGGCATAGCACCTGGTGGCAGCCGCGCGCTCTCGCGTGCTCCGCACACAGCCGCTGCTTGCGCCCTTGCTCGTCCGCATAGGCAGCGCTTTTCTTGGAGCCGATCGGGCAGTCCTCGCACGGGTTCAGGAGCTCGTGGCAGCCGCGCGCTCTCGCGTGCTCCCCGCACAGCCGCTGCTTGCGCCCTTGCTCGTCTGCGTAGGCAGCGCTTTTCTTGGAGCCGGCCGGGCAGTCCTCACACGAGTGCCGCAGCTCATGGCAGCCGCGCGCTCTTGCGTGCTCCGCGCACAGCCTCTGCTTGCGCCCTTGCTCGTCCGCAAAGTTTGCTTCTTTCTTGGAACCGGCCGGGCAGTCCTCGCACGGGTGCAGAAGCTCATGACAGCCGCGGGCTCTCGCGTGCTCCGCACAAAGCCTGTTGCTGCGCCCTTGCTCGTCCGCAAAGGCGGCATCTTTCTTGGAGCCGGCCGGGCATTCTTCGCACGGGTGCAGGAGCTCGTGACAGCCGCGCGCCCTTGCATGCTCCGCGCATAGCCGCTGCTTGCGGCCTTGCTCGTCCGCAAAGTCTGCTTGTTTCTTCGAGTCGGGCGGGCAGTCCTCGCACGGGCGTAGCACTTGGTGGCAGCCGCGCGCCCTCGCGTGCTCCGCGCACAGCCTCTGCTTGCGGCCTTGCTCGTCCGCAAAGGCAGCGTCTTTCTTTGAGTCGGGCGGGCAGTCCTCACACGGGCGTAGCACCTGGTGGCAGCCGCGCGCTCTCGCGTGCTCCGCGCACAGCCTCTTGCTGCGCCCTTGCTCGTCCGCAAAGGCGGCCTCTTTCTTGGCGCCGGGCGGGCAGTCCTCGCACGGATTCAGCAGCTCATGGCAGCCGCGCGCTCTTGCGGGCTCCGCGCACAACCGCTTGCTGCGCCCTTGCTCGTCCGCAAAGTTGGCTTCTTTCTTGGAGCCGGCAGGGCAGTTCTCGCACTGGTTCCGCAGCTCATAGCAGCCGCGGGCTCTCGCGTGCTCCGCGCACAACCGCTTGCTGCGCCCTTGCTCGTCCGCAAAGACTGCCTCTTTCTTGGCGTCGGTCGGACAGTCTTCGCACGGGTTCAGCAGCTCATAGCAGCCGCGCGCTCTCGCGTGCGCCGCGCACAGCCTCCGATTGTGCCCTTGCTCGTCCGTAAAGTAGGCATGTTTCTTGGAGCCGGTCGGACAATCCTCGCACGGGTTCAGCAGCCGATAGCAGCCACGGGCTCTTGCGTGAACCGCGCACAGTCTCTGCCCACGCCCTTGCTCGTCCGCAAAGGCGGCGTCTTTCTTGGAATTGGCTGGGCAATCTTCGCACGGGTTCTGCGCCTGATGACAGGTGCGCGCTCTCGCGTGCTCCGCACAGAGCCTCTTGCTTCGCCCTTGCTCGTCCGCAAAGTTGGCATCTTTCCTGGAGCCGGCTGGACAGTCCTCGCACGGGTTTTGCACCTTATGGCAGCCGCGCGCTCTCGCGTGCACCGCGCACAGCCGCCTGCTGCGCCCTTGCTCGTCCGCAAAGTGTGCATTTTTCTTGGAGCCGATCGGGCAGTCTTCGCACGGCTTGCGCAGGTTGTGACAGCCACGCGCTCTGAGATGTAGAGTCAGAAGTGGCTACCCCACTTACCGCGGCATGCATATATCAGTAAGATTATATGTAAGGCTGGCATCCCACTGTAAAGTAAGGCCTCTCTGACGAGAAGACGATTAACAACTACGCTCTCCTAGCCTCTCAAAATGAAAAAGGTAAGTTGCGCCCATCCCGGCTGAAACTTGAAGTATGATCATGCATCGGAAAAATTACATAACATATAATCAAAATATAATAAGTCAGTAAGTCGACTTAGTCGATGTTGATCCGGTAATACGATTTACGGTGAAATTTAATGATTTAGCTATCCTCATGCTTATATG
>WBZZ01001400.1:0-5000 GCA_019918135.1 Paulinella micropora
GGAAGGTGCCAGATCTCCTCCTTCTGCATGAGGGTCAACGAACTCCTCTTCGTTTCCTGGGGTTCGCTCATTCTCCCCCCCTCCTTCCTGCCAGTCTTCAGACCTAGTAGACATGGACGCTGAAATAATACGGATGAGACAGAGTTGTTTCTAACCCGTAATTGCTCTGTTAGTCCATGAGGAACGAATAGAGAGAAAAAACGAAAAGACAGTATAGAGAGAGAGCGTCTCACCTCTATATCTTATGTGTTTTTTTTGTGAGAAAGAAGTAATCTGTACGACTTTCTCTGAAAATTTGATCTCCTTCTCCACTCCTCTTTTCTTTTTCTCTTTTTGTTGTTGTATCTGTTATGAGGTACGAGGACCTATGTACAGATAATGTCAAAGATGCTAGAGAACCACTCCTTGAGAAGTCGACTTGTCGTCTGACACTTGTTCAGACCTATTGTCGAAAGACAGTCAGAGATTTGCAAAAATACTCTGATGTGTGTGGTTTGAGAGGGAACAAAGTGCACAGAATTGAAAGGTATAGTACTACGCTCGTGTCCTTCAAGTTTGTTTGTAACTGTGAGTGTTTGTTTGTACGTCTGTTGACCTACTCTGTCTCTGTCTCAAGAGAGAACAAAAGAACAGCTACGGGGTCTGGTGTCTGGCCTCCTTGTGAGGACACAGATACAGGCTGTGGAGAGGGTACTGAGACACATACTCACAAACACCTAGACGTCTAGTTTTTCAAAAAGAGCTGTGTGGGGATGTGCTGGAGTATTTGTTTTTTGGAACACCTACTCAGAAGAGATAGGTCTGTCCAATTTTTCTTTCTGCTGTTCCAAAAACAAGCAAGAAAAGAAATCAGCCTTGTGCTGGTGACTCCAATGTTACAATCACCGAAGATAGCTCAATAAAAAGTCGGTAATACAACCAGACACAAATCCCCAAAAGAGAATGATGTCTCGTTATAATAGCTCAGTGAAGCCGAAAAGAAAACGGCAACAGACCAAGGTTAAAATGGCATTAGGTCAAATCCTGCCAAACGATATTGAAAATAATGGGAAAAAACTAGGTGCACCTGACACCAGAAAAAGGGTACTTTTTACCGGCTATCCGGGGGGTTGATGCCTACATTTAATGAGAACAAAATTGTACAGAGACTAAAGTCAGAGCGTAACTAAGTCGATGTAGAAAGAAGCGAGAAGGAAAAGAAATAAAGTATGAAATAGATATGATAGAGGAACAGAATTTATGAGGAGAGAAACAGGAATGTTAAAAAGGGAAGAAAGTAGATACGAAGACTGGACAGAAGTGAGAGGGAAAAAAAGGAAGAAATGAGGGGAGAAAAAGAGCAGGAAAGACAGAATAAAGGAATAAGAGACTATGTACAAAAGAAGAAAGAAGAACTATCACTAAGCTAGTGAGAGCGTCGCGGTGCATCCCAAAGGCGCCGCTTTGCGAAGTCAAGGATTTGCGCGTTGCCTCGCGCTGTTTCAGCCGCAGACATCGCTCGAAAGTAGGGTAGGATGCCACGTGGGTTCCGAGGGAAATCATCAAGCATGGCATCAGCGAGCGTGTCTCGCGCAGCTGGTAGCCATCGAACCACGCTAGCGTAATACGCTTGCACTCTGCGAAGGTAACATAAGGCTTCACGACCAAGAGCGCCAGTGGGTTCAAGAACCCATGGAACTAGTGTTGTGTTGGAAGCCATAGCCAATTGATCGTACTGGCGATGCTTGATGAGTTCACGCTGAGATGCAGCAGCAAGCGGAGTGGTAGCTGCTAGCCTCAGGGAAGTTTGAGCAGTTGGTGAAGCGAAACTAACATCAATGAGTGCATCAGGAGGACTCATATTAGCAGGACGCCACCGAACGCGTAGATCAGGATGCTCTCTTGTCGCATCTTGAAAGTGTAGATGGTCAGGCTCGATCTCGACGACTGCTCCACAGCTTCTTCTTCTTCTTCTTCTTCTTCTTCTTCTTCTTCTTCTTCTTCTTCTTCTTCTTCTTCTTCCTTCTTCTTCTTCTTCTTCTTCTTCTTCTTCTTCTTCTTCTTCTTCTTCTTCTTCTTCTTCTTCTTCTTCATCATCTTCTTCTTCTTCTTCTTCTTCTTCTTCTTCTTCTTCTTCTTCTTCTTCTTCGTCGTCGTCGTCGTCGTCGCTTCTATTGAGAGAACAATTTTACAGTTGGACTCAGGGAACGTCCACGTGAAAAGTATAGCTTTGAAGTCATACCTTTATCTGAGGTGGAAACCTAGTTATTCAGTCGAGCGTATTGAAGGGGATTAGAAGTATTAATAATATTTTTGGTGGCTCTCTCTCTTTCTCTCTCTCTTTCTTCTTCTTCTTCTTCTTCTTCTTCTTTTTTTTTAATTATTTTTTTTATTTATTGTTATTTTTTTATTTTATTGAGAGAACAATTTTACAATTGGACTCAGGGAACGTCCACGTGAAAAGTATAGCTAGTAAGTTATACCTTTATCTAAGGTGGAAACCTAGTTATTCAATTGTATTAAGGAAGATATTAAATTAGTATTCAGCGGCTCAGTATTAATATTATATTATAGTCATTAAAATTAATGTTTCTGTTTAGATATATTGTGCGGTGATATTATTATGTTATGTTATGTATATATGTTATTGTAAAGGTGTAGTCGTTTATGTGCGGCGGCCCCCCCTCCCTCTTTTCTTTTCCATGAGATCTAGAAAAAGTGAAAGAGAGGGGGGGGGGGGGGGGAGTTGGGAGTGGGCGTGGTTGACCATATACGTCGATTGATTCGGACAGTTCTCCTTCAGGTAGTAGACCAAGGAGCAATCCTGGTGTTCCCCCCCCCCCCCCTCTCTCTTTTTTTTTTTTTTTTTTTTCAGTAAGCAAGGTTTAATGAGAAAGAGACGAAAAAATAAAGAAGAGCTTAATTCAAATGAACTCAGGTTCCAAGGAACGACAGTACAAGCTCATGAGGAAATCTGGAACTAAGGCTCAACAGAAGCTCCTGGAAAGAGTAAAATGGACGAGAAAAGAAAGAGAAAAAGATAGAAAGAAAGAAAGAAAGGGACAAAGAGAAAAAGAAAAAAATTTTTTTTTTTTTTTTTTTTGTTTTTTTTTTGCGCGTGTGCATATGTTATATATATTATGATGTTTGTTGATGTTTTAGTAGATATGCCATTAGTGCTTTTTTGAATGGCTTTATTTTGTTTCATCTGTTATATGTTTTGGGATTGATTTCCATTGATCTGCAAAGATCTTGGTGAGGTATGGGTCTTCGTGGTTAACAAAGAGGCTGCCTTTTGTTGAGTATCGGGTTTTGTATGGATGTATGGTATTGATTGGTGTAAAGGTGTTATTGTGGAGTGGTCTGTTGAGGTGTTTTTTGGGTAAATGAATCGGGGATTTTCTATGCATATACGGAGGGTATATAGGTGTGTGATGTCGAGCAGTTTGAGTTGATTTAGGATTGGTTTGGTATGTGCGTGGTAGTGTGTTTTTGCAATTATTCTGATTATTTTTTTGTGTATTTTATGAGTGGTTGTTATATTTCTTTTTGTTGTCATGCGTCCCCCAGATGGAGATGTTTTGTACGAGGTGTGGATATATGTGTGTGGTTTCGTTGTTTCATTGTTTTGGTGTTTAGATATTTTTTAGCATATAATAATGAGTTGATTGTGGGTTGGAGTTTACGGATTATGTTGTTGATATGTTGGTCATATTTAAGGTTATGTTGTAGTGTTATGCCCAGGAGTTTTGCGTGTTGGCATTGCTCGAGGGTGTGGTTGTTTATTGTTGTTGTGATATTTTGTTTTGTTTTATGGAAAATTGTGTATGCTGTTTTTGTTGGGTTGGGTACTAAGTTATTAGAGTGGAAGTAGTTTATTAGCTTAGTTATTTCTGTTTGTGTTTTTTGTTGTAAGTCTGTAGGAGTCTTGGCTGTTATTATAAGTGTTGTGTCGTCTGCATATGTATATACTGTTCCTTGTTGTATAATATTGATTATGTCGTTAATATAGAGTAGGAAGAAGGTGGTGGATAATGTGCTGCCTTGTGAGATACCATGTGTGATGGTGCGTTTGTGGGACTTGGCATATCGTGTGTGGACTTCTTGAATGCGATTTGAGAAGTAAGACGCAAAGAACTGGACTGTGCCTTCGTTGAAATTAAAATTTCGTCGAAGTTTGTCGAGTAACTTTGAATGTTCTACTGTGTCGTATGCTTTCGAGAGGTCTACATAAAGAGCTAGTACTAGCTCTTCTTTGTCTTTATGTTTTTGTATTTGGTTTATTATGGTTTGGACTGTCATGGTTGTGCTTGAGTTAGGTCGGAATGTGTATTGTGTATGTGATATTATGTTGTGTTTTGTTAGGTGGTCCATTATTTGTTTATTTGTTATTGTGTCAAATACTTTAGCTATTATGGGTAGTAGTGATATCGGTCTGTAGTTGGCTGGCATGCTTGTGTCGCTGGCTTTGTATAGTTCTATTACTTTTGTTGTTTTGAGTGCGTCTGGGTATTTATTTTCATTTATGGCTTTGTTGAAGAGGTTGGTAAGTATAGGTGTGAGGAAGGCGTGCATGTCTTTTATAAGTGTTGGTTTTATTTTGTATATGTCCTCGCTTTATCTCTGTTTATATTTTTAAGTGTTTTGTTTACAATGTCTTCTGTTGTGTTATGTAGTTTGAAGCTTGGATGTGTTTGTTGTTTTCTTCCGCTCTCTCTTCTTGTTGTTGTTTGTGTTCGGTTGTTGGTATGCTGTTGCTTGTTTTTTTGCCTATTGTTATGTAGTAATCGTTGAGTGCGTTTGCTATTTCTATGGGGTCTGTGTGTGTTTTGCTGTTGTACTGTATTGTGGTTGGTGACGCTCTCGGTGGTTTGTTGTTAGGTACCAACTCTCTGAGTTTTCTGTGTTGTTTTTTTGGGTTGTTTTTATTTTCTTCTAGCGTCTTCATTATTTCGTCTTTTTTGGCTTTGTGTATTATTTTGTCGACTTAGTACCTCTGTGTCCTGTAAGCCTGTTTGTTT
>WBZZ01001400.1:10000-22500 GCA_019918135.1 Paulinella micropora
CAATTTATTTTTTTAAACTTAGAATTCAAAGTAATCACTTAAATAAATGAAATCGTACCTTGAAATTAAGTGAAAATTAAACTGTCATTTATTAGACTTTTGATGGGCAGCTAACTACATATGATATAATTTAATACAATCATTCACTCAGTGAATTTTATATAGTATTAATATAACTTGTTATTAAGGGTATCATAGTATTCGGGCCGTGAATTTCTCGTTGCGCCACCATCATCATTTTCTCTGATGCAATTCATCCTGTTACGCATACTATCATAACTTGATCTGCCCGGGCCATAACTTGTCCTTGTGCGGCCATACGGTCGGGCTGGGGCTACAGTCACAAGTTCCCAGCATTGGGACCCTACTGTCCGTGGCAGGCTATGATTTAAGTTTCTTTTTCCAATGAGAGTCAGCCTACGCCATTTCTGTTGGGCATATTTCAAGTTTTACTAAATTCACTGACGGGAACACACACACTAGGTCTTCAGAAGCTCAGGATGTGCAGACATGAGGCGCCTCATGAAGCTGGGAAAAAAATCCTAAATAGCAATTTCCTCAAAAAACGTAGTCCCGAAAAACAGAAAAAAAAACTGATTGACACTTATTTTTGATAACATAATTAAGTAACTTTCGGATAAGATTTTACCTCCGTACCTTAACGTATCGATAGAGCATATCTTGAAATATTATTAATAATATCTCGCTTATTTCAGTATTATTAACATTACATACGTTGAGAAATGATTTTATTAATATTTAGTTTGAAACTGCCACATTTATGGCAATGATCCACAAATGTGGCGCTCGCCGGGTTAAGGGTTAAACCGGAATCGGCATTTCGGTTCTATGCAGCTGTGATAAGTGACGATTGCTAGTACCATAATACAAACAGTATTATTCGGTAATTTTGTTCACAATATTAAATATATTGATAATAATTTTCAAGCTTGCTGATGATTTTTCTTCAGTTCCTATTCATATTAATACACTAAATACACGTCAAACAAAGTCGAAGGTAATGACTTTTATAAATAAAGTAAGTGGTAAGTGACCAAGTGTTCCAGAATTCCATCACTGACATGACTGACACACAAGAGTGTCAGTAACATGTTAACAACCAGTAAAAAAAACAACAACAATAGGTTAACAACCTATTGTAACCCTGTTGCAGGGATATTCGGATTCGCAAAACTGCCTGTTATGTGAAAGAGATACTATAGGTACATCTGGTTCCTTCATAAATATTTTCTTTTGCTGCTGGCAGCTGGTGGTGTTGAGTTTGATGGGTTGTGCGAGTCTCATCTTTCGCTGCTCCCTACGTCTATAACTAAAAAGTGAAGACTAGACATAAAGCAAACTCACTCTCTCTATCTCACTCTCTCCTCTTCTCTGAATTTGCGCCTCACAATCTCTCCCTCTCCCACGCTACATACAATTTTTTCTATCTATCACTCTGTGTCTCTGCTCTCGTGCCCTTGCCGACAACCGTTGTAGCAACGGTTTGCTGCACTGAAAAGAGAGCATGCACTAGCCGATATCCAGGATTCGGATCTCCTGTAACCCTTGACGCATGGACCAGGATCGGATCTACTCGAATCTCTGATCGATATCCAGGATTGGATCTACCTACTGAACCTTGACGGCCATACGTTTTTTGTGAGTCCCGTTTAGGCGGCGCTGTGTTGTCAGCACGATGCCACGGAACCAATATAACTGCAGCAAGTAGACACTCAGCCCGCAGATGCTGGCGAAGAGATAGTTTTCGCTGAAGTGATATATCGCCTGTGGCACAAGAATCTACAAACACGCAGGCATACAAAGCATAATCATGACATGTTATTTATGTTTGTATGCATGCATGTACGTTAGGTAGATTTTTTTTTGGGGGGGGGGGGGGGGGGTAGCGATAAGATACACACCGATCCTCCGATGCACACACGAAAGAGAGTGAAGGTGGCAGCGAAAGCGAAAAAGATCCATTCCTGGAACACACAAACATGTGTGTAAAATATTGTTTATACAGTTAAAGATGGAACTGAGAGAGAGAGAGAGACGAGACAGCCAGAGAGAGAGAGAGAGAGAGAGAGAGAGAGAGAAAGAAAGAGAGATAGAGAGATAGAGAGTTAGAGACTGTTTATCAGACTGAATCTCTCTGTTTATCTATCTAGCATCTGACCTGATAAAATAAATAGTAAGCGTTGAAGAAGATGGTGGAGACTTCGAAGGAGGCCATGAGTGTGGACGTCGTAAGCGCCGCCTCCGTTTTGTGGTTCAGCAGACACCAGAAACATACTCCAAAGAAGAGGATGTGGTGAATGATCGCGGTCCGATCGTTGGCGATCACCTGTGTGTGCATGTATGTATTTGTTTATGTGTTCTGTATATATACAAGCATATTTGAGTCCATTTAGAGAGGGAACCACATCCCCGATCACGCAAAAGGGATGAAGGGTAAAGCAAATATGCATGTATTTATTTATGCATGCATGAGGCCTGGTTGGTTGATTTGATTGACTGATTGATAATTGATTGAGATTGGTTGGTTCGTTGACCTTGTGGAAGATCAAGACGTCCCCGATCACGTAGAGAAGGGAGAACATGAAGGGGATAGCAAACCCACTGGACCGGTCCACCCGGCTCACGGCCCAGAAGTTGATGAGCACGGCGAGGATGCTGTGCATGAAGGACAGAAGGAGCTGGTTGCGGGGCTCGGGCTCCAGAAGCTTGGGGCCTAGGTAGGCAGGCAAGCAGCTAGGTAGGTAAAAAGACATGCATTCAGATAGATAGATAGATAGAGTAGATAGAGTAGATAGATAGATAGATAGATATATAGATAGACAGATAGACAGACAGATAGATAGATAGATAGATAGATAAGATAAAATACAAAGAAGGTCGACCTTCAGTGACCACCCATTCCCACAGATTCGACTTTTCCGACTTGAGCGCCTCGAAGTTAAGCAAAGGACTGAGGCCATTATTATATTGCCCATTGGTATCCTCCTCGTGCTGCACGAAAGTGCTCTCGTCGGGATTCGACTCGCTGGCCGAGTAGTAGTAGCGCCCGGCCTTCTTATTGGACTCGCCGAAGTGGTAACCGTTGGAGTGGCCGTTGCTGTGGTTGTGCTCGGACGGATGGTGCACGATCACCTTCTCCGGGAGCACTTCCAAACTATCTACCGTAGCCTCCAAACCACCGCCCACCGACATCGTAATTTGCGAGTTCTTCTGCGTGCTCTTTCCGTTGCCCACGCTTGGCGATTTCTCATTGCCTGACTGGCTGTGCGGAGAGGGCGGGCCCGCAGCAAACGACTCCACAAGCGACTTGGGCGACATCCGCTTGGAACGCGGGCCTTCCTCCAGGTTCTTGATCGAGAGCCATTCCGATTCCGACTGGGATGTTGAGTTGTTGTTGTCAGCCTTCTTGGTCGTGTTTGTTTGGAGTTCGGACGGTGGCGTCCTGGAGGTGGCGGTGGCAGGTGGAGCTTTTTTCTTGGCGGGCTTGGCACCAGCAGCTTTGGGCGCCGCTACCTTGCCTTGCAGCACCACTAGACGTCCCACCGTCATACTGCTCATTTCCGTTAAAGGGAAGGTGGAGCCAGTGGAACGACAGATGGCCGCATGGCATACCGCAGAGGACAGAGAATCTAGCCCCACTTCACTCAACTTGACATCCTCCCCGACCTGCGACAGGTCCACCTGCAGAATCTTGCCCACCACCTGCAACAAGTTGGCGCCCGCGCCACCCTCGTTCGCATCTACCTCCACCTTGTCGGGGTGCGCTTTGCGCGACGACGACATGACCGGCGACGCCGATTCGCTAAGCAGCGCGGTCTCCAAGTATTGTAGGCAGCTGGAGATGGGCTGGGAGTCGATCCCCGCGGCGGTCATGGAGGACATGAGTGCGCCATGATTCTTGTGGCGTGCGACGAACCCTACGTCCCCAATCGCCCCCCACTGCACGGACAAGGCAGGCAGTCCCGCGGCCCTGCGTGCCCGACAAAGCTGCTCCAGCACGTTGTTGGTGTAGGCGTAGTTGCTCTGCCCCGCATTGCCGTTCTTGCTGGTGATGGACGAGAAGCAGACAAAGGTTTCGCAGGCCGCTGTCCGGCACACTTTGTCAAGCTGTGTACCCATCAACGACTTGGGCCGCACGGTTCCTTCCCACTTGGCCTCCGTCATGTCCTTGAAGAGGCAGTCGTTGAGCTCCATGGCCAAGTGCCAGACGCCCGTCATCGCGCCCACCTGCCGCACCAGCGCCTTCACCTCGGATTCCAAGCTCAGGTCGCGGGCGGCGATGGTCACGCGGCAGCGCGTCCGCAAGGACTCCAGCACCAGTGTTTGATGGGCCGAACGGACTTTCCCGCCTGCCCGGGTGGCCAAGACCACGTGCTCCGCGCCGCGCTCTGCCAACCATTGTGCCAACTCCAGTCCGAAACCACCCAGCCCGCCCGTGACCAGGTGTGTGCCATGCGTGAAGAAGCGCGGTCGATAGTGCACTGGACCAGCCAGACTGCCATTCTGCTGCTTGTGCTCCGGTTCAGTCCCATGCACCTCGGCCATGTCGATGACCACCTTCCCTGTGTGTCTTCCCGACGCCAAGTATCGCATGGCCTCGGGTAGTTGTGAGTAAGAGAAAAGCGTAGATTCCAAAGGCTGGACCACGCCGCTGCTGAGACCCGCCTGGAAGCGCCGTGAGAGCTCCTCCATCTCGTCAGGCACCTCGAAGACTTGATCGATGTCAATGCCCACGAAGGTGATATTGTGGATAAAACGGCCCATGCCCAGCGCGGTGTTCTTCATCAGGTCGTACTTGCCGATTTCTAAGAAGTAGCCGTGCTGGCGAACGCAGCGCCATCCCGCTATGAGCAGGTCACCCGCCAACGAATTGAGCACCGCATGAACGCCCTTGCCTTTCGTGCCTCGCATCACGGTCCTCTCGAACGCACTGGAGCGCGAATCGCCGATATGGTCCTCCTGTAAGAAGGGGAAAAGCTTGCGCAAATGTGCGCGCTTGTTGGCGTTGCAGGTGGTGAAGATCTCACAGCCTAGGCTGTGCGCAACGCGAATCGCCGCTTGTCCCACACCGCCCGTGCCGGCATGGATCAACACGCTCTGGCCTGCACGCAGCTTGGCGCGGTAGAACGCGTAATACACCTAGATAGATAGATAGATAGATAGATAGATAGATAGATAGATAGATTAGATTAGATTAGATTAGATTAGATAGATAGATAGATAAGATAAGATTAGATTTGATATATAGGTAGGCAGGTAGGTTGGTAGATTAGATAGATAGATAGATAGATCGATCGATCGATCGACAGATAGATAGATAGATAGATAGATGGATAGATAGATAGATAAGTAGGTAGATAAGTAGGTAGGTAGGTAGGTAGATAGGTAGTTACCGTCAGGTACACCACGGGGATTGTCGCGCCATCTCGCAGAGAGAGGCCCGGTGGTATAGCCCAGACGTAGGGTGTCTCAACGATGTTGGCCAGAGCATCGAGTCCGAAGCCCATCAGGTTCTTGCCCGTCTTTTCACAACGGCCAGAAATCTCCAGCCCGATCCCGCAGCCGTTGCGAGAGTAGCCATGGAAGGTGGAGCGGTTGATCTTGTTGCTGGCGAGCATCACGTCTCGGAAGTTGAGCGCCGAGTACGCCACGCGGACACGGGTGCCTACACGAGGCAGCGTCTGCGTCAGCACAACCGAATTAAGGTCGCCAGGCACCGAGACTTCCGCGTGCACCATAGGAGGGGGGGAGGAGGCGAGCAAAGGTTGGGTAGGGTGGTCGGGCAGGTTGGTGTGCACGTGAGTGCCCAGGCGGCCTTGGCGGGTGACGTAGGTTCGGAGCCCCAGTCGCGCGGCGTCCGCGAGTAACGTCTGATTGCGCAGACACTCCCCGGTTTTCCCTTCCAAGCACTCCAAGCTCTGCACCGGGTATCCCTCGCGAGCTAGCGTGCGAACGAAGCCGTGGTAGCCCGTCTGTGGCTCGGTGACGAACAAGGTGGGCTTCTCAGGCGGGGTGGGGAAAGCAGAGTCTTGAGCGGTGGAGACGTAGACAGGAGTGGGTATGATGGTAGAGGCAATTTTGCGGACGAGGAAGACGGTGGCGATCTCGTCTTGCGAGGAGGAGTAGGAGACGACTTGAAGGCCTGCGCGAGCGAAGTGGTCCAACCATTCTGGCACGCTCAGCCACAGGCCGAAGCTGCGCTTGTCCTTGTAATTCCAGGTCGTCTCGTCCAGTCCGAAGGAAGTGAGGTAGAAGGGAGAAGTGCACTCATAGAGCATGACGAAGCCGCCAGGCTTGAGGTGCTTGGTGAAGGAGGTGAGGGACTGGTGGAGGTCGTCGGCGACGTGCAGGGCGTTGTGGGCGATGAGTATGTCTGTGTTTGAAAGGATTGTTTCGACTTGCTTGGAAGGCGCTTGGTTTACATCGCAGTACTGAAACTGGAAGTCCAGCTTGAGAGTCACGTCATTGTGAATGAAACGGCTCTCTTGCTCGCAGTCCGAGGTCACCATCGTGTCCTGCGGGTGAAGGAAGGTGGAGATGATTTTGAAGAACCCGCCAGTACCGGTTCCGATCTCGAAGAAGCGTAGCAGGTTGTTGTCTGTATGGGCGCGCACCACCGAGAGGCACATTTCCATGAAGTGCAAGTCGAAGCCTAAGTTCTCGGCGTAGATCTTGTCGAGGAGTGAGGTGGCGGCCAAGGAGTGGATCGGCTCGTTCAGCATGTTCCCACTGCCGTACGCTTGCGTCAGGATCTGGTACATCCAGTTGTCGGGGGTAGAGCGCAGCAGCGCCAGGTCGGGTGGCTGCAGCAAGGACGGGTCGTGTTGAGCCATGATCTTGCGCACGGCTTGAGCACGCTTGTGCTGGGCAGCGTCGGGCTGCTGCGCCAAGAGCGCCAGCCCGTAGTTCATCAATTGGTGCAGGTAGCCATGACGAGGAGAGGAATAGTCATTTCGACCGCACCAGAGGAGCTCCTCCTGTGTGAAGCTGATGTCGATGAGGTTCGCTTGGGGCGCACGGGGAGCCACCGAGGTTTCCAGTCCTTCGATGGTGACGCCGCCCCCGGACACGCGACCGAGGAGGGAATCGTGCTCCACCCAGGCCGCGTCGGGCACGGGCCCTGCGAACGACACGCGACGAATCTCGGTCGGCAAGCGCAGGCCATTCATGCCACGCAGAATGGAGAGCTGCAACATGGCGTCCAGGAAAGCGATGGGGTGTTGGGCCGAGAGCTGCCCCAAAGAGCGGGTGGAGTCATCCGCGTGCAGAACCACACGGCGCAATCCTTGGAACTCCGTCTTGTACTCGTAGCCGTGCCGGTTCACCAGTTGGTAGAAAGTGTCGGCGTCCATTTGTTGGGAGGGCGGGGTGGCGTCCAAGAAGGGGGGCTCCACGGGCTCTTTGTCATCGCAGGTGCCACCCGTGACGCGACCGGTGGCTACGATCTCGTCGTTGTAGCACACCGTAGCCTCGCCGTTGGCCAGCAACGACACACGAAGAGTTACCTCGGGGTCGAAGAGCATCACGGGGCGGAGGATCTTGAAGTCATGAATGGTCTGTGGATATTGCCCGTAAGCTTGTGCGATGAGGTAGACATAGCCCGTCGCAGGGAACAGGGCGCGTCCATCGATGAAGTGGTCACGTAAGTAGGCATCCGCGCCCTCCAAGTCGAAAGTGAAGTCCTTCCCGCCTCCACTGTTGCGGTTTTTGGCGGTGTAATCCACTAGTTTGAACTCGCGTCTGTCCCAAGACACTGCTGCGACCCGCGTCTCCAACGGCAAGCGCTCGGGGCTCACAGGCGCCTGCAGCGGCACGCCCTGCAGCCACAGCTGCCCTAGCGCCCTTTGCACCTATCATGCCATATCGTGTTATATTTTCTCATATCATATATCATATCATATCATATTATCATATGATATCATAACATATCATATCATATCATATCATATCATATCATATCATATCATAATCGTATCATAATCATATCATGATCATATCATATCATATCATATCATAAATCATATATCATATATCATATCATATCATATATCATACATCATATATCATAGATCATATATCATATATCATATCATATCAACATCATATCATATCATATCATATATCACATATATCATATATCATATGTCATGTGTCATGTTATGTCATGTCATATGTCACATTCACACGTCACATGTCATATCACATATCACACATCATGTCTCATGTCTCATTTAGTCTCATGTCATGTTATGACATGTCAGGTCATGTCCTGCCATGTCCTGTCATGTCCTATCATATCCTATCATATCATAAAATATCATATCATATATCATATATATCATGTATATCATATATATCATATATCACATATCACATATCATCTATCATATCATATCATATTATATCATATATCATATCATATCAAATCCAATCCAATCCAATCTAATCCAATCCAATCATAAATCATAAATCATATATCACATATCATATCATATCATATCATATCATATGTCATATATCATATCATACCATATCATATCATATCATATGTCATATCATGTCATATTACCGTCTCCAATCCAGACTTCCCCTTTGTCATGAGCGAAACATAGTCTGCCTCAGGCAAGAGCTCAGTGAGGTAGGGCCTCATGATGCCGTGTGGGCCGACTTCTACCAACAACGCCTTGTCTGGGATGTTCTTGCAGGCTGCAGGGAAGTCCACAGGGCGGAGAACGCTGTCCAGGTGGTAACTGAAGGAAAAAGGTCGACTGTTGTCCAAACCTTGTACCGCGGGAAACCACGTCTGTGGGAAAGCAACGGGTTGGCCAGGCAGGGCACGCTTGAGGTCATCCACCAACTGCGCCGCTTGCGGCTGCAGCAAACTCTGGTGGTGGTAAGGCACACGAATACCCTCGAGGATTTTGCACTTGATGCCAGGCACTTCCTTCTTGAGCTTGGCAATCGTTTGCTTCACGTCAGTAGCGGGTCCGGAAATGGTGATGGAGGAAGGGGTGTTGTAGCATGCCACCTGGGCCTCGCCCTGCAGGTAGCTCACCACAGTCTTTGCGTCCATAACCACCTACCGAAGCGCATAAAGTAAGAATATAAAGTGCATGCTACATAGAGCCCTCCGCCCTTCCGAACGTAAGTATGTATGTATGTATGTATATATGTGTCTGTCTGTCTGACCGCGGCCATAGCTCCTGGACATCCGGCGTTGCGCGTCGTGTAGAGGTCAGCGGCGGCGCCTCGCGCCGTGGCGATGTCCATGGTGGTTTGCAGGTCGTAGGCACCAGCGGCATATCCCGCGGCGATTTCGCCCGCCGAATGGGCCACCACCCCTGCGAATTGCACTCCATACGCGCGCAGCAGGTCAATCAGCGCGACTTGAATCGCAGTCAAGGCACGCGTTTGTGAAACCTAGAGAGACAAGTGGATAGATACTTGTTTGTAGGTGTGTATGTATGATTTACTTGTCTATGTCTATCCCTCCATCCATCTACTATCTATCTATCTATCTATCACCCCCCCCCCCCCCCCTTCCTCTCTCTCTCTCCATAACACAAGGTGAAGACTATATAAATACCTACCTACTGTCCAATCCATCATATCTGTTTTGGATGGGGGGGGGGGGGGGGGGGAAGGAGAAAGAGACCACGTCAGGTTTGAGCACCGGAGAGGCCACCAGTTGCGGCACGTCCGCCCCACATCTCTCAAGCACTTCACGGAAGAAGTTGTGTTCCATCAACGCTTTGCCCATACCCCCTGGACAGGTTGGATAGATGGATAGATTTGATATGTAGATGGCAGATGGATGGATAGAAGAATAGAAAGATAGATAGAAAGAAAGGAAGGAAAGGAAGGAAGGAACGAAGAAAGAAAGAAAGAAAAGAAAAGAAAGAAAGGAAGGAAGGAAGGAAAGAAGGAAGAAAGAAAGAAAGACAGATACATATACAGATACATCTCAGATAGATCAGGTAGATCAGATAGGTACATGGGATAGGTAGAATAGAAAACAGTAAGATGCAAATATAGAACAAATAGATAAGATAGATAAAGAAATAAAGATAGATAGATAGATATAGATAGATAGATAGAGATAGATAGATAGATAGAGATACAGCTAGATAGATAGATATAGCTGGATAGATAGATGAAGCTAGATAGACAGATAGATAGCTAGATATAGATAGATAGATAGATAGAGAGAGAGACAGACAGATAGATAGATAGATTGATGGATGGATGGACAGATAGATAGATAGACAGATAGATAGATAGATAGAGAGAGAGACAGACAGATAGATAGATAGATTGATGGATGGATGGACAGATAGATAGATAGACAGATAGATAGATAGATAGACAGATAGAGAAAAAGTTGAATAGATAGATAGATAGATAGATAGATAATAGATAGATAAGATAGATAGATAGATAGGTAGGTAGGTAGATAGGTAGGTAGGTAGGTAGGTAGGTAGATATAGATAGATAGATATAGATCGATGGATGGATGGATGGATAGATAGATAGATAGATAGATAGATAGATAGATAGATAGATAAGAGATAAATTAGATAAATCCAGACCGACAGACAGCAGACAGATAGATAGATAGATAGCTAGATAGATAAGACAGAAAGAGGAATGAAAGAAATGAATGAATGACGGAAGGATGATTTATCTAAATATATCCAAGTCTATCTGTCTACCTACCTTTCTATCTCCCGTAATCTTGCCCGCCCCCCCCCCCCCCCCCCCCCCCCCAATCACACACACCCCTGCCACTCTCTCCTACCTACCTACCAATCAATCAATCAATCAATATATCTATCTATCCTACCTACCTGCTACTCACCTACCTGAACACCTATTTATCCATCTAGCTATTTATTTTTGTCTATTTTTCAATCATTCGATCAATCTCTAACATGCTGTCTACCCCATTGCGAGCCATTCCCCGTCAGCACCAAGTAGACGGCGGGGAGGCGCTTCACGCGCTCGTTGTCTATGAAAAGAGGCTGCTCGGTCGGGCCGATCCCTCGGTAAGGGAAGCGGTTGATGTCCTGGAGAAGCTGCGGCTGGTGTCCGGAAGGCAAAGCCGCCTGCCACGCCGCGAGTCCTTCAGCAGTGCGGTGAGAGAGAAAGGTCAGGTTAGGAAAGACAGAAGGGGAGGAGGAGGACAAAGAAGAAGCGGGAGGCTTGTCCACGTTAGCCACGACTACACAAGCGTTGGCGCCGCCGAAGCCATAGGAAGAGACGACAGCCCGGAAGTGCTTGCGGTCGCGGTCGCTGAAGGGGCAGGTTTCCGTCAGCACGCGCAGGCGGCCCAAGTCGGGGTGCAGGTTGTGGATGTGCAGCTGCGGAAAGTAGGTCTTCTTTTCCAGCATCAGCAGCACCTTGGACAAGCCCGCCAGGCCCGAGCAGCCCTCGCAATGCCCGACGTTGGACTTGATGCTCCCAATGGTCAAGTCTGACCGATCCCCGAAGAAACCCTTCACACCCTCCAGCTCCTCGTGATCCCCGGCCTTGGTTCCCGTGCCATGCGCCTCAATATACTGCACGTCCTTTGGGTCCAGCTTGGCACGTGCAAAGGTGCGCCGGTAGAGCTTGCCTTGTTGCACTCCACACGGGAAGGTGATGCCCTTAGGGTGCTTGCCCACCGCATTGGTCTCAGCAGACAAGAGCTGAGCGTGAGGGTGCAAGCGTATGTACTTGGGATCGGTGGTGAGGAACAGGGAAACAATTCCATCTGCTCTCGCAAACCCGTCACCTGACTGGTCGAATGACTTGCAGTGACCGTCCGGGGCAAGCATTTGGAACTTGTTAAAACCCACACACCCTGCGGGATCCAAGATGAGGGACGAGCCTCCTACAAGAGCAGTGGAACACCGGCCGCTCTGGAGGTCGTTGTACGCCTGCACTAGTGCGACTAGGGAAGACGAGCACGCGGTGTCGATTGTCATCGACGGCCCATGCAAGTTGAACGTATAGGAAATGCGATTGGAAAACATTGCCTTGGCGCAGCCTGTGTGTTCGTACCCCGTCATGATTTCCTCATCCAGCAGGGTAAAACTGTGCATATCGCTGAAGCACGCACCAACGTAAACCCCTGTTTCAGTGTCCTGAATGTCGTCCAGAGTCAACCCGGAATCTATCAAGGCTTCTGTGGCAGTCTCCATGAGCAAGTAGATCTGAGGATCCAATCGCTCGGCTTGCGCCCCATTCACTCCAAAAAAGGTGTGATCCAGCATGGTGATGCTCTGGTTGATGGTCGCGAACTTGGGCACTTGGTACTTATCAATCGGGAACCGAACTTTGTCGGCCTGAACTGCATTGACCTGACACAGGATAATATGCATTCGGCTGAGAGAAGTGATTAAAGCTTGTGCCTCGTGTCTACTTGTGTCCCACAGGCAGTGCTTGCAATATGCTCGACTGAAACTGACTAACTTTTACGTTACCTTGTTCCGAAGGTT
>WBZZ01001400.1:35000-40000 GCA_019918135.1 Paulinella micropora
GGGCCGCATTCCTTCTTCCTCAACCTCCGCCTCAATGTAGGCTGTACCCACGTCGAACTTGCCCAGCACCAGATCGTACAAGGTTACCAACACAAAGAAGCCAAGTATTGTCATGGTACATGGAGTCGGGAACGTTCGCTGTCCGTAATGATCCCCTTGTGCCATTGAGTACCCCTTCGCCACCAGCCGGCTCTTGTACTTCAATACCTTTCCTCCCGATTCCTTGGTGGCGTCGGCGTATCTGCCCCGGCATAAGTCTCGTGCCGGTGCAGAGTCCTTCATGCGCCTCCGGAAGCATCCCTGCGCCCATAGTGTAGCAATCTCTTATGCTCGGGCGTCCTCAAACTTCCCGGACGCTGTAGCCTCCTTTTCCGCCACCGGGCGCGTAAAGGTAGCCACCAACGCTCGCTCCCTCACCGCCCACTTGAGAATTTCCGAGTCCAGCATGCGCTCTACCTCGTTCTCCGTCTCCTCGCCCTCAAAGCGTACAAAGTGGGCCGGTTGCAACTTCTTGCCTTTCCGGATAGGCTCACATTCACATTCCACCGCCCCTTTTCGCGTCTTGCTTTTCCACTCTGGGCCGTAGGTTCGTTTTGCCCAATTCCATCCCCATTGCTTAGCCGGTACCTCAACAATCATGCCGCGGGTTACCTCGCGCAGTTCCTCCGTGGATTCTTCCGGCTCGGGCGATCTCAACGTGCCCTCTTCTTCTTTCTCCTCCTTGACCACGACCACGCGATCGCTGTCGTGACCTCCTTCCGGTTTCACGAATAGCTCTTCCATGTCGTCGTTGATTGGGTAACCAAGTGCCTCGTCTAGCTTAAGTTCGGAGCCTTCCAAATTTGAAGGATGATGGGCCAGGCAGGCTGATCTTCGTCAAAGTTGATCACGTCCCGCCATCTCTTGATCTCCCCCTGGACCAGCACTATGTGCGCCGATGTTTCTAGGTCCAGTCCCATCCACGCGGCCGGTATAGAGCGATCCTCGGCCGGCCCAAACTGGGCCGGGCGGCCAGGTAAAAGGGCTGCACGGCCGGCCGTCCGCCGGGAGGAAGGACACTGCACCGCGCCAAGCTTATTCCAATAAACAGGTTCAGTCTAACCTTGAGCTGGCTTTGGCCCCGGGGGCCAACAATGCCGGCGGATCCGCAGCGTAGTAGGTCGAACTCATTTTAAGCCAAAAGCCCGGCCTTGCGCCGGGCGGGGGGGAAAAGAGATGGTCCGGCTCGGCAGGCACGGCCCCGGGTGTCCGGGCCGGAGGTGCGGGGGAGGGGGGAGGCTCCAGAGCCCCTGTGCCGGGGGGACTAGTGTGCGACCGACGAGAGACGTCGGTCCGGGCCCGAAGAACTGCTAGCCAGCCTACAGCTACAAGACCACCTGCAGTGTACGGCTGCGTCAAGCTCGAGGACGAATCCTCGGCGCCCTCAACGGGCGGGCTTCGGACGGTGCCCAGAACCATTGGATCGCGATGGCCTTCACCCCTGGCCTGCCCGCCCCGGGCTTCCCCTCCCAGGAGACTGATTTACTGGCATACGCACTAAAAGCGGAGACCCAGACAGGCCGCCAGGCGTTCAACGGGTTTGTCGTGCGGCTGTGTGGCGCACTGCTGGCTATGGGTACTATGCTCGCTAACTGGGCGCCAACGGACACGCTTACAGTGCCGAGCGCGGCTCGTTCGTGCTGGGCAACGTGAGGCCTAGGTATTTCAGGCACATCGGCAGGACAACATCAGGCCCGATTGATGCGAAGCTAAACAACACCGTCCATGTTGCTAACTTGCTGAGCCTCATAGCGAACATTTTTGGCTTACTGCCGCACACGTACTCTGAAATTCTTTGGAGTCAGCTAGCGCGTGCTCGGGAAGGAGCGCGGGGCCCTCTTCCGTACCATGCAAGGCAAGGCCCTCTTCCGTACCATGCAAGGCAAGGCCCTCTCCCGTACCATGCAACGTACTTCGGAGTTGGCGGAGATGGACAGCACCGTATTTCAAAGTTGACGACGGTGGCTACGTGGTGGTCGCAAGAGCTGAGGGACGCTCAAGCCCTGCGGAGCGCTCAGGGGCCGGGGGGCTTTTGCTGCTTGCTCGAGGTGGCCGGCAAGCTAAGCCTGAAGGCGCCCGAGGAGCCTCGCTGGTTCCGGGTCGACGAGTCGGTTTATGATAGTTTGCAAGGGAAGGCCTTTGTCCAAAGGCGCTGCGACGTCGATTTATGGGGGCTACGCTTCCGCCGGCCAGACGAAATCGCCCCGCTGCTACAAGGACTGATCGATGGGGAGACGTTGGACGCTGAGGTGCAAGCCTTTCTGGTTGCGCTGGTGTCGGTCTGGAGCTACTGGGCCGCCGCTGGGAAAGAGCTGAACAAGGCTCAAACGGAACTACAGGAGCTGGAGAAATCCCGGCAACTTCTGCGGCAATCGGCGGATAGGCTTGGCACAGACACCAGAGTAGAATCACCGGTAAAACTCGCGTGGACCATCTACAGGAGTCTAAAAAGCCTCCAGCAAAAGCAAAAAAACAGGGTGGATAAGGACGAAATAAAAAGTACGCGGACAGCTTTGCTAAAAGACACGGTCACGAAAGCAAATGAACTCTCCAAAGCATGGTGGACTCCACTACTTGCAAGGGCAACAGGCGCTAGTAAGGATGTGTTGAAGGGAAAGCAACGTGAATGGGACGGTGACGTGATGAACATGTGCGAGTCAGCGCGTACGCTGGTGGACAATCCGTTCATTTCGGACCGGGTAGGGCGTAATCGCAGGGCGGCCAACCTCAAGAAGTTCGACGCAACATTCGATGGTTGGTGCGCGCGATGGGAAGCCTGGATGGACTCCGGGGCGGAAATGCATGCGCCAGAGCTCAAGCTATTACAAGGCAAGACATGTAAGTATGAAGGAGACTGAAACACAGACGAAAGGAATCCTCAAGGAGTATCTAATAAGCCCACCACAGCAGCGACCGCCAACCCAGTTGAGACAGGAGCAGCCACAGGAGTCGATAGGGCTGGGCCCCGGGCGTGGCCGCCCTCAGCCCCGAGTTCCGCCTGCTGCTAGACAAGGCCGAGTCCTGGGCGCACTTCCGCTGCGCCGAACTCGACTTGGCCGATCGCTTCCTTGAGGCAGATTCCCGTCTAGTGGCACTGTCTTTGCTCTCGTCTTGCTCTTCTGTCTCATCAGAGTCTTCTGCTTCTGAGCTTTCCTTTGCCTGCTCGTACCCATCCTCTAAGCTTGTCATAAGCTCCTGCTCCTCGTCCATGCTTTGACTCTCCTGCAGCCCTAATGCACTGTTTAGTTGTCCACCTTCATCGCTGCTGCTTGCTGCTGCTGCCATGGTTGTCTTTCTAGCATGTTTCTCCCACAGCCTCATATATTCCGGCATTGTCTTGCCTGCCATGTGCAACCTCCTGAGGTTAGCACGATGCACTTCCAATTTATGTCCTTTGAGGTCCTCAAATCCTCCCCTAAGGTCTTTTCTTACTGCCTCTAGCATTAGGCTTCGTTGGAAATCTTCCCAGTCTTCCCTACCGCTATAGCAAGGTATGTTTGACCCCTCCTTTCCATTTTTCTGTTTTTCAGACATCGAAAGTCACCTCTACACTCCAGAAAGGTGGTTGTCGTCTGTCTGTTGTTTGTGTCTGACTGGCGGACACTCCCTTTGCAAATTCCCCCCTAAGAGTACGTTGCAGACTGCCTACTTGCAGCAATCCCCTGATGCCCATTTCTGTTGGTTTTCCTTAAGCAGGTAGCTACCCTGCACCCACCAATACTTCTGCGAGCCTCAAGCACCTCTAGATTAGTTTCTGTGCTTGCCTGATGGTGAGGCTTTGTGGTCCAAACCCCTAAACCGTTCCTGTAGATGTCCTTCTGACCTGAAGGCTCGCTCTTGCCTCCTGTCGGTAGCTTGACCTCCGTAGAGCTCTACCTCCTGTTCAACCACAACGGTTTACGCAGTAGTTCTGAAACACAGCTGGGATGGACTTCCCTTCCGCTGTGTCACTCTTGGGTGTGATACAGACAGTAGCCTTTCCCCTGGATCACTTCTGTGATTTTGCTGCGCTTCCTCACTGTCACGTAGAAGGCTCACAACCCTGAAGAAGTTGAACAGTATTTGCAATATTAGAAGCAGGTTTAACGTCTCCCAGGCGTCCCCGGTTGACTCAATAACCAGCTCCAAACGTCCTTTAATAGGAAAAACAATCAACACAGACAAAAGCCCGCCAAACGAACGAAACAGCTCATGCAGGTCTCTGAGACAAAATTTCAGGTGTCCAAACGTGACATACTGGCATTTGCGCCACCACTGCCAACCACACCAGTAATTACTACTTTTCCACACTATGAACTATAACTAATATTAACTAACGTATTTACCGGTTGTATTAATCCCATCACCCTGACTCACTTCCTAAGCCTACTACTAGGTGACGCCCTTCAAGTTTTTTACGCAAACACTGTTTTATTTGAATACTAACTTGAACGCTTGCCATTTACATTCACCTTGGACGTTTGTAATTACTAGTAGCCTCGACCCTTCCTCCTCAGTCACCTATGTCCACTATTACTTTAATTATCCGTTAGTAGTAGTCGTTACTGTTATTATTATTAGTTATTAATGCAGTCACGGTCCCTTTTAGTACTTGTTCTGGTACTACACTGGTGGCACCAGCTTTTTACCATTTCCCTTTTTACCCATATCAGTATATATTAATACGTTTCGTGGGTCAATTTCAACTCTGGACGGTACATCATGATTATTTTGACTTCGACCGGTAGTTGAACTGGCGCCGGGAATTGTTCGCATTGTTGTTAAATTCTTCGTTCTGTAAACTTGAGCCCGGTCTACGACCGTGACTGACCGGTAAGAGGGGGACGTCCCGGTTGCCGGTACACGAGAAGCATTGCGAAGGCCGTTGTCAATGGGGTTGTGAGCCTTGGTGCGTTTCCTGTGCAACGGATCGCAGACAAGGACCTTCGCTCAAGGGGTGTGGGGTCTCCCTTAAGTGGCTC
>WBZZ01001400.1:65000-67375 GCA_019918135.1 Paulinella micropora
ACAGTTACATACATACATACATACATACATACATGCATACATATACATACATACATACATATCAATACATACATACATCAGACTGCACGGTTGTTCTTCTGTTGTTTATAGCGGAACTGATCCTTATGACGAACTGGGGCTGCCACTAATACAGTATATATATTCATACTACGGTAATGCTAAAAAGACTCCAGGACTAACCTTAGCTGTTCACTAAAAAAAATATTAGCACATTTAAAAATAAAAGTGTGAGTTTGGATACAACCACAAGGGGTAATTACACAACGAACTCATAACAAAGATCTTTATGGCTGTATTAACTCCTGACTAGAGAGAGCAGGTGAAATACCAGTAAATAGCAGAGCGGTCACTTCGTTTATTTACGTAGATTTATACTTGTTGCAGACTTGGGTTGCAAAGTACTGTCACGACTGAACGTAGATTGTGAGTTTGGTGACCTGAGCTTCGCAAAAACTACTGTAAAGTACTTGAAGGATGGCTTCAAGTGCCAACTTGTAGTTCAAGTGTCAGGGATTTGCTTCTGGGTAAAAAGTTCCATTTGTTATGACTCTGTGCTCATTTTTCACCGGTTCACGTCCTTGCCACTGTCAACAAATTTACCGCTATAACTGTGTCAATGTAAAAAAAGGACAAGAAGATAGTGATATGGGGAAAATGCAATTCATAGCTGAATATTTAAATTAATAGTTTGAAGTCATTTTTGAACGAAATCGAAAACTAGTTAGTGAAATCGAAACGTCGTGCAGAGGAGAATCTAACAGGCCAGTCAAAAAGAGTGAAAAAAAAAATCAACTGTGATGATTTGGCAGGTAGTGAAAGTGATTAGTCTGATAGCTCCCCCCCTTCCCCCCCCCCTCTCCCCCAAATACATAACTGTTGAGTAGAGTTGCGTACAGAATGAGTGACTAACAATGAGTCAGTGAGTTGTCTCGCTAAAAAAAAGGAAAAGGAGAAAAGAGAAAGATATGTCTCTTTCAAATCACAGGGAAAGATGAAAAAGAAGTGTGTCGATGTGTAGCGCATTGCAGATGGAGATCAGCCCGGCGGGGCCGGATATCGGGATGCGGAAGCGGGACTGAGACAATGGAGGCGCAGTAGCGATGCGTTGATATATATCTGGGAGCTGACGTCAGCAGTAGGAAGCTAGGTGGCCATGTACTATATGTATCGCACACTGAGCCGAGATGAACCAAGTTTACTATGCACCAATTATGCAGTGCAGATATAGTCACTGAGGTGTTCAGGTTCGATGAGAATGATTGTTGACCTGCAGGCATACGAAGGACTTACAGTGATACTCTGGTCGTGGCGTAGTTTGACTAGGGACGATGGCGGGCCAAGTGGGAAAGCGCTGAGCGGTGGCGGGTGAAGCAGATACGATGAGTAAAATACACTTAAGAGCGGCGGATGGAGGGCTATTCCTTCGATGTTGCATGCTTACCTTTCTGAAAGATGTGCAGTAGGAAGGTTTTTGCAGGTGATGAGGGGGCCTTGGAGACGTTTAAGAACGTTGGCGGGGAGTTAGCATTTGTATTTGTTGTTCCTGAAGGCGCGCCTCTCGATGTGGCGATATACGACTTGATCGTTGGCTGTGTCGAAGAGGAGGGGCTTCCACTTGCCTGATGGCTAAGTGCCTTCCCCTTGCCTGGTGGCTAAGGGCCTTCCCTGTAATGCCCCCAACGATAGCTCGAAAAAAAGTCAGTAATACAACCAAACACAGTCCTCAAGAATGAGAATGATGTCTCGTTATATTAGCTCAGTGAAGCCAAAAAGGAAAACGGCAACAGACCAGGAATAAAATGGCATCAGGTCCAATCCGGACAAATAATACTGAAAAACAAGCTGGTGCACCTGTCACCAGGAAAAGGTACTTTTTACCTGCTATCAGGGGGTGATGCCTACAGTACACCCTCCCGATTTTATGACGGAAATAGCATTTTCGTCATACACCTTCTGGTTTCTTTCTGCAAATAGTATGCGCTATGGAGTCATGCCACACAGCGCATCGACCCACAGATAGACGCTAAAAGACGATAAATATATCCTCATACGGCACGTCAAAGCGGATTCTCTAGCCTTTCTTGTAAATTTTGAACTCCTTCCACTCAATTTTTTTTTTGGCAGTATGTCAAGAACAAACGTACTATTAATAAAAAAATACAAGCAACGTGCTGCTGTATTCCCCCCCTTGATCTCCTTCTCCTTCTTATTATTATTATTATTATTATTATTATTATTATTATTATTATTATTATTATTATTATTATTATTATTATTATTATTATTATTATTATTATTATTATTATTATCATTATTATTATTATTCACAGGGAGATCGTAAGTACATTGTCTTT
>WBZZ01001402.1:5000-37415 GCA_019918135.1 Paulinella micropora
GTATGTATTGTATGTATTGTATGTATGTATGTATTGTATGTATGTATGTATTGTATGTATTTATCTATGTGTATGTATGTGTATGTAATGTATGTATGCATGTAATGTATGTATGTGTGTGTGTATGTATGTATGTATGTATGTATGTGTGTGTATGTATGTATGTATCTATGTGTGTGTGTGTGTATGCATGTATGTATGTATGCATGTATGTATGTATGTATGTATGTTTTTGTATGTAATGTATGTATGTACGTATGTATGTTACATAAGTATGTATGTATATGTATGAATGAATGAATGCTTACAGGATGTTATTTCCTTTGTCCAAGGATGTATACCAATCTGTTGGCTGTGTGTTCCGCAGGCGAGAAGCCATACAAGTGCCACCTCTGCACCAAGTGTTTTCGCCAGTCTGGGCAGCTGACGGCGCACATTCGCATCCACACGGGCGAGAAGCCGTACTGCTGCACGCAGTGTGAGCGCTGCTTCGCGCGCAAGTCCGACCTGCTGGACCACACGCGCATCCACACCGGGGAGCGCCCTTACAAGTGCGAGCAGTGCGGGAAAGCGTTTATTCAGAGCGGCACGTACAGCGCGCACCTGCGCACGCACATCGACCCGGTCACGGGTCTGCCCATGCGTAGCACCAAGCGCCAGCAGGGTGTGTACGTGCGCAACAAGCCGCAGGTGCTGGCGGCAGCCAACCCCAAGCCGCGGCCTCCGCACACGCTGGATGCCGCGGTGGCGCCAGGCACGGTGGCGCGCGTGCCCACTCTGCCGGCCCCTGCTGCTGCTGCTCTTGTCAAACAGGAACCCGCGCTCCCTCCTCTTGTCAAACAGGAACCCGCGCAGTTCAGCGCCAGTCCTGCTGTGCAGCCCACCAACAGCGCCACGCTGGCGCCGCTGCTGGGCAAGCGCAACTTGGACTTGTCTTGGCAAGCCAGCCAGAAGAGCCAACCATCGCTCTTCACCCTCGAGGACGCCAGCTCCTTCCTGGCCTCGCCAGACTTCCTCATGGGGCCCAGGAGCCTCGAGGCAGCCGCCGACGCGCTGAGCGAGAAAGCAAACGCGCACAAGCGAGTACGCAGAAACTCCGACGTGGAACACCCCTCCTCGCGAAACCCACTCTTCGGCAGCGTACGGCACACACGCACACACACACACACATAACATTACGACATGGTGCACAGACATGTTTTTCATAGATGTATACGTACTGCGTTCGTACATATTTTCATTCGTTTACTCTTATGTACATACATACATAGAAACATAAAAACATAAACATACATAGAAACATAAAAACGTACATACATACAAACATACATTCATACATACATACATACGTACGTACGTACATACATACATACATGCATGCATACAACATACCTGCATACATACATACATACATACATACATACATACATACGTACATACATACATACATGCATACATACATACATACATACATGCATGCATGCATGCATGCATTCATACATACATACATACATACATACATACATACATACGTACATACATACACACATACACACATACACACATACTTACATACATACATACATACATACATGCATACATAAACATATACATACATACATACATGCATACATACATACGTACATACATACATACATACATACATACATACATACATACATACATACGCACATGCATACATACACACACACATACATACATACATACACACATACATACATACATACATAGACATACATACATGCATACATATCTGCATGCTCTGTCTGCAGGGTCTCAAGGGCATGTCGCAGGCGGTGGCGAGTCCCGCGTTTTCGCGCTTCAACGACGCGTCCGACCTGTCCGCCTTGATGCTGGGCAAGGAGGTGTCGTCTTTGCCGCTCGGCTCCACCACTCCTGTCATGGACCTGTGTTCTCTCGTCACTCTCAACGACGGCCGCACGTTAGGCGCTTCGCCTTTGCTGCCTGGCTCCAAGATGCTGGCGCTGTCGCCCGTCACTGACACCAACACGCTGGGCGTCTCTCCCTTGCCCAGCTCCAAAATGTTCCCGATGTCGCCGGAATCCTCATTCCACATGTCCCTTTCTGCATTCCCCGCTGCGCAAACGCTCACCGGCGTGCCGCTGCCGCCTTCCTTCTCGCCGCTGGACTCCCCGAAACGCATCTTGGGCAGATCGCCCCTGCTGACACGCAACCGCACCATCACGCAGGCTGCTCCCAGCCCCACGCTGTCGGCGCGAGCTGTTTTCGAGTTGCCGCGCACGCGACACCGCAGCATTGGCTCGCCCCTCGCCTCGCCTTTGACCACTCCCTGGCCTAGCCCCCCGCCTGCAAAAGGCAGGAGCGTCAAAGGCCCCGGCCCCAACGACTCGTGCCACTATGACAAAACCACCGAGGAAACCTGCCCGTTTACCCACAGTGGGCACTTCGACGCACCGCTGGTCAAACTGTCACCCTTAGACGACTTGCTGGCTTGAACGCTAGTCGGTCGATTTGACATCGCCTTGATTTTCTCTCCAGCGTCTGGAGTGAAGTGGAGCACAGTAACAGAGGAGCAAGTGCTTGCTCGTGTCGTTTGAACAAATATTGTACGTTGGTTAGAAGTTGTGAGGAATATTTTGTGACTGGCTGAAGAAAAGATGTAGTAGGTTGTGTGTTTGTTATTGTTGCATCTTCTCCACAATTATGGCTTTTTTGCAACAAAATTCACTAGTGTTTGTACGTCTGACTCTATGAAATTCCTTCCATTTTTCAGGGAGGCAAGAAGGCAAGACTGAAGACCGAAAGGAGGAAAGGAAAGAAAGGAGTCAATCAAAAGATTCTAATAGGCTGGAACTAGGGATTCCGGAAGAAGAAAAAAGGAAGGAGACGAGAACCCCCCTAATGTGTGTGATAGTGTGTTTTTTGTTGGGTCGAGGGGATGGACGCAGGACTTCTACCTCTCAAGGGAAAGGTGTTTCGATTGTAACCTTAGTGTCACCTGAACATCAATCGTAACAATTATACTATGTGTACACATGTTCCATATCAAATTAGAGCGATCATTGTAAGGCTTTAAATTTAACCCTACTTCTCTTGTAATCTATATAGCAGTACACCTATTTATTTTCTTCACTAACATTAATAGTGACCCTATAAATATACCATAACATAATTTATATATATTATGAGAAGGATATGAGAAGGTTGATATTGAAAAGATATGGTGCAGCGGACACTCGCCTAAAGTTGCTGAGATTATCGTGAAGACAAATTATTATTACATAGAATTTAATTTACAGGGCAGAATATAACGAGGGACATTCAAGTGACGAAAGTCAGCCAACTTTGAATGTCTTTCTCAATGACTTTTTCAGCTACAAAGATGCTGAGCCCATGATTTGAAATCTCTTGTCCTGAGTTTGTCCTTATCTCTCAAAAGATGGGTTTTAATATGGTCGCAAACCTGTAGGCGCAGATAGGAAAATATGCGCTACTTTAATATACCCCTGTGTCAACCCAGACACAATAAGAGGAATTTATACCAATATTAATATTAACCTTCTTAACGGGTAACGATAATATTACTATTAGTGACCGTTACACTTTTTAGACCGGAATATATTATCGTCAGGCCGGACCACGGGAATTGGCTGGTGTTTGCCTTGGTTGTTTTTGGCTACGCTAGTCTCCCACATTTTCTACTATCTTTGAACCTTCTTTATATTAATATAAGAACAGAGCCGGGATTTGGTTACTAGCGTAGTGTATCGAATTTGTTGTATTAAAGAAGAGAAGAGGCATCAATAAATATATTCTTTTAGACTAGAACAGGCAAAAAGAGAGTGTTATACTGATCTGTTTTTCTTTTACGCCAATTCGACTAGTCCACTAACATCAACTAATTCTTTGACATTGTGACGTATAACTAAGGAGCCTCGGAGAGGATACATTGCAAAATACTGATAGTGCCGGGGCGATAGATAGAGGGAGGAGGTGTGTGTTTTGTACTTATTGGTAATAGAGTTTTGCTCATGACTAAGTTTTCCACACACAAACGTCGGTGTAGGCGCAGATAGGTAAATATCAGTGCGACCCGGGCCTTTTCTTATACCCCTATACACAGTGATGTATAGATGAGTCTAAGCTATTAATATATCTCGTTAAGATATAGTCAATGTAACTTTACTAGGTTGCCGGGGGAGGGGTTCCGTTTCTGTACTTCAGACACTTGGTCTTTATTTAGAAGGAAACTGAACCAGACACGGGCTCAGTCAAATGAAACTAACTACCGGGTGTACACGGGCGCCTAAACTTAAATAAAGGAAATACAACTGAGTATCATAGTAAAAGGTAAAGCAATGATCAGTCCTATGAAGGAACTGACTGCCACCAGTACCTGAGAAATATTAATAACTATGTAAAAACATGTAGAGGCCGATATGACTAAATACTATTAATATATTAATAAATTCACGGTCAATTGCTATACCTATTTAGCAATAGCGGCCGATATGAGCCAACATAGTAAATGTCATATGGCCCCAACGACTCGTGCCACTATGACAAAACCACCGAGGAAACCTGCCCGTTTACCCACAGTGGGCACTTCGACGCACCGCTGGTCAAACTGTCACCCTTAGACGACTTGCTGGCTTGAACGCTAGTCGGTCGATTTGACATCGCCTTGATTTTCTCTCCAGCGTCTGGAGTGAAGTGGAGCACAGTAACAGAGGAGCAAGTGCTTGCTCGTGTCGTTTGAACAAATATTGTACGTTGGTTAGAAGTTGTGAGGAATATTTTGTGACTGGCTGAAGAAAAGATGTAGTAGGTTGTGTGTTTGTTATTGTTGCATCTTCTCCACAATTATGGCTTTTTTGCAACAAAATTCACTAGTGTTTGTACGTCTGACTCTATGAAATTCCTTCCATTTTTCAGGGAGGCAAGAAGGCAAGACTGAAGACCGAAAGGAGGAAAGGAAAGAAAGGAGTCAATCAAAAGATTCTAATAGGCTGGAACTAGGGATTCCGGAAGAAGAAAAAAGGAAGGAGACGAGAACCCCCCTAATGTGTGTGATAGTGTGTTTTTTGTTGGGTCGAGGGGATGGACGCAGGACTTCTACCTCTCAAGGGAAAGGTGTTTCGATTGTAACCTTAGTGTCACCTGAACATCAATCGTAACAATTATACTATGTGTACACATGTTCCATATCAAATTAGAGCGATCATTGTAAGGCTTTAAATTTAACCCTACTTCTCTTGTAATCTATATAGCAGTACACCTATTTATTTTCTTCACTAACATTAATAGTGACCCTATAAATATACCATAACGTAATTTATATATATTATGAGAAGGATATGAGAAGGTTGATATTGAAAAGATATGGTGCAGCGGACACTCGCCTAAAGTTGCTGAGATTATCGTGAAGACAAATTATTATTACATAGAATTTAATTTACAGGGCAGAATATAACGAGGGACATTCAAGTGACGAAAGTCAGCCAACTTTGAATGTCTTTCTCAATGACTTTTTCAGCTACAAAGATGCTGAGCCCATGATTTGAAATCTCTTGTCCTGAGTTTGTCCTTATCTCTCAAAAGATGGGTTTTAATATGGTCGCAAACCTGTAGGCGCAGATAGGAAAATATGCGCTACTTTAATATACCCCTGTGTCAACCCAGACACAATAAGAGGAATTTATACCAATATTAATATTAATCTTCTTAACGGGTAACGATAATATTACTATTAGTGACCGTTACACTTTTTAGACCGGAATATATTATCGTCAGGCCGGACCACGGGAATTGGCTGGTGTTTGCCTTGGTTGTTTTTGGCTACGCTAGTCTCCCACATTTTCTACTATCTTTGAAAACCTTCTTTATATTAATATAAGAACAGAGCCGGGATTTGGTTACTAGCGTAGTGTATCGAATTTGTTGTATTAAAGAAGAGAAGAGGCATCAATAAATATATTCTTTTAGACTAGAACAGGCAAAAAGAGAGTGTTATACTGATCTGTTTTTCTTTTACGCCAATTCGACCAGCACGGTCCACTAACATCAACTAATTCTTTGACATTGTGACGTATAACTAAGGAGCCTCGGAGAGGATACATTGCAAAATACTGATAGTGCCGGGGCGATAGATAGAGGGAGGAGGTGTGTGTTTTGTACTTATTGGTAATAGAGTTTTGCTCATGACCAAGTTTTCCACACACAAACGTCGGTGTAGGCGCAGATAGGTAAATATCAGTGCGACCCGGGCCTTTTCTTATACCCCTATACACAGTGATGTATAGATGAGTCTAAGCTATTAATATATCTCGTTAAGATATAGTCAATGTAACTTTACTAGGTTGCCGGGGGAGGGGTTCCGTTTCTGTACTTCAGACACTTGGTCTTTATTTAGAAGGAAACTGAACCAGACACGGGCTCAGTCAAATGAAACTAACTACCGGGTGTACACGGGCGCCTAAACTTAAATAAAGGAAATACAACTGAGTATCATAGTAAAAGGTAAAGCAATGATCAGTCCTATGAAGGAACTGACTGCCACCAGTACCTGAGAAATATTAATAACTATGTAAAAACATGTAGAGGCCGATATGACTAAATACTATTAATATATTAATAAATTCACGGTCAATTGCTATACCTATTTAGCAATAGCGGCCGATATGAGCCAACATAGTAAATGTCATATGGCCCCAACGACTCGTGCCACTATGACAAAACCACCGAGGAAACCTGCCCGTTTACCCACAGTGGGCACTTCGACGCACCGCTGGTCAAACTGTCACCCTTAGACGACTTGCTGGCTTGAACGCTAGTCGGTCGATTTGACATCGCCTTGATTTTCTCTCCAGCGTCTGGAGTGAAGTGGAGCACAGTAACAGAGGAGCAAGTGCTTGCTCGTGTCGTTTGAACAAATATTGTACGTTGGTTAGAAGTTGTGAGGAATATTTTGTGACTGGCTGAAGAAAAGATGTAGTAGGTTGTGTGTTTGTTATTGTTGCATCTTCTCCACAATTATGGCTTTTTTGCAACAAAATTCACTAGTGTTTGTACGTCTGACTCTATGAAATTCCTTCCATTTTTCAGGGAGGCAAGAAGGCAAGACTGAAGACCGAAAGGAGGAAAGGAAAGAAAGGAGTCAATCAAAAGATTCTAATAGGCTGGAACTAGGGATTCCGGAAGAAGAAAAAAGGAAGGAGACGAGAACCCCCCTAATGTGTGTGATAGTGTGTTTTTTGTTGGGTCGAGGGGATGGACGCAGGACTTCTACCTCTCAAGGGAAAGGTGTTTCGATTGTAACCTTAGTGTCACCTGAACATCAATCGTAACAATTATACTATGTGTACACATGTTCCATATCAAATTAGAGCGATCATTGTAAGGCTTTAAATTTAACCCTACTTCTCTTGTAATCTATATAGCAGTACACCTATTTATTTTCTTCACTAACATTAATAGTGACCCTATAAATATACCATAACGTAATTTATATATATTATGAGAAGGATATGAGAAGGTTGATATTGAAAAGATATGGTGCAGCGGACACTCGCCTAAAGTTGCTGAGATTATCGTGAAGACAAATTATTATTACATAGAATTTAATTTACAGGGCAGAATATAACGAGGGACATTCAAGTGACGAAAGTCAGCCAACTTTGAATGTCTTTCTCAATGACTTTTTCAGCTACAAAGATGCTGAGCCCATGATTTGAAATCTCTTGTCCTGAGTTTGTCCTTATCTCTCAAAAGATGGGTTTTAATATGGTCGCAAACCTGTAGGCGCAGATAGGAAAATATGCGCTACTTTAATATACCCCTGTGTCAACCCAGACACAATAAGAGGAATTTATACCAATATTAATATTAATCTTCTTAACGGGTAACGATAATATTACTATTAGTGACCGTTACACTTTTTAGACCGGAATATATTATCGTCAGGCCGGACCACGGGAATTGGCTGGTGTTTGCCTTGGTTGTTTTTGGCTACGCTAGTCTCCCACATTTTCTACTATCTTTGAAAACCTTCTTTATATTAATATAAGAACAGAGCCGGGATTTGGTTACTAGCGTAGTGTATCGAATTTGTTGTATTAAAGAAGAGAAGAGGCATCAATAAATATATTCTTTTAGACTAGAACAGGCAAAAAGAGAGTGTTATACTGATCTGTTTTTCTTTTACGCCAATTCGACCAGCACGGTCCACTAACATCAACTAATTCTTTGACATTGTGACGTATAACTAAGGAGCCTCGGAGAGGATACATTGCAAAATACTGATAGTGCCGGGGCGATAGATAGAGGGAGGAGGTGTGTGTTTTGTACTTATTGGTAATAGAGTTTTGCTCATGACCAAGTTTTCCACACACAAACGTCGGTGTAGGCGCAGATAGGTAAATATCAGTGCGACCCGGGCCTTTTCTTATACCCCTATACACAGTGATGTATAGATGAGTCTAAGCTATTAATATATCTCGTTAAGATATAGTCAATGTAACTTTACTAGGTTGCCGGGGGAGGGGTTCCGTTTCTGTACTTCAGACACTTGGTCTTTATTTAGAAGGAAACTGAACCAGACACGGGCTCAGTCAAATGAAACTAACTACCGGGTGTACACGGGCGCCTAAACTTAAATAAAGGAAATACAACTGAGTATCATAGTAAAAGGTAAAGCAATGATCAGTCCTATGAAGGAACTGACTGCCACCAGTACCTGAGAAATATTAATAACTATGTAAAAACATGTAGAGGCCGATATGACTAAATACTATTAATATATTAATAAATTCACGGTCAATTGCTATACCTATTTAGCAATAGCGGCCGATATGAGCCAACATAGTAAATGTCATATGGCCCCAACGACTCGTGCCACTATGACAAAACCACCGAGGAAACCTGCCCGTTTACCCACAGTGGGCACTTCGACGCACCGCTGGTCAAACTGTCACCCTTAGACGACTTGCTGGCTTGAACGCTAGTCGGTCGATTTGACATCGCCTTGATTTTCTCTCCAGCGTCTGGAGTGAAGTGGAGCACAGTAACAGAGGAGCAAGTGCTTGCTCGTGTCGTTTGAACAAATATTGTACGTTGGTTAGAAGTTGTGAGGAATATTTTGTGACTGGCTGAAGAAAAGATGTAGTAGGTTGTGTGTTTGTTATTGTTGCATCTTCTCCACAATTATGGCTTTTTTGCAACAAAATTCACTAGTGTTTGTACGTCTGACTCTATGAAATTCCTTCCATTTTTCAGGGAGGCAAGAAGGCAAGACTGAAGACCGAAAGGAGGAAAGGAAAGAAAGGAAAGAAAGGAGTCAATCAAAAGATTCTAATAGGCTGGAACTAGGGATTCCGGAAGAAGAAAAAAGGAAGGAGACGAGAACCCCCCTAATGTGTGTGATAGTGTGTTTTTTGTTGGGTCGAGGGGATGGACGCAGGACTTCTACCTCTCAAGGGAAAGGTGTTTCGATTGTAACCTTAGTGTCACCTGAACATCAATCGTAACAATTATACTATGTGTACACATGTTCCATATCAAATTAGAGCGATCATTGTAAGGCTTTAAATTTAACCCTACTTCTCTTGTAATCTATATAGCAGTACACCTATTTATTTTCTTCACTAACATTAATAGTGACCCTATAAATATACCATAACGTAATTTATATATATTATGAGAAGGACATGAGAAGGTTGATATTGAAAAGATATGGTGCAGCGGACACTCGCCTAAAGTTGCTGAGATTATCGTGAAGACAAATTATTATTACATAGAATTTAATTTACAGGGCAGAATATAACGAGGGACATTCAAGTGACGAAAGTCAGCCAACTTTGAATGTCTTTCTCAATGACTTTTTCAGCTACAAAGATGCTGAGCCCATGATTTGAAATCTCTTGTCCTGAGTTTGTCCTTATCTCTCAAAAGATGGGTTTTAATATGGTCGCAAACCTGTAGGCGCAGATAGGAAAATATGCGCTACTTTAATATACCCCTGTGTCAACCCAGACACAATAAGAGGAATTTATACCAATATTAATATTAACCTTCTTAACGGGTAACGATAATATTACTATTAGTGACCGTTACACTTTTTAGACCGGAATATATTATCGTCAGGCCGGACCACGGGAATTGGCTGGTGTTTGCCTTGGTTGTTTTTGGCTACGCTAGTCTCCCACATTTTCTACTATCTTTGAACCTTCTTTATATTAATATAAGAACAGAGCCGGGATTTGGTTACTAGCGTAGTGTATTGAATTTGTTGTATTAAAGAAGAGAAGAGGCATCAATAAATATATTCTTTTAGACTAGAACAGGCAAAAAGAGAGTGTTATACTGATCTGTTTTTCTTTTACGCCAATTCGACCAGCACGGTCCACTAACATCAACTAATTCTTTGACATTGTGACGTATAACTAAGGAGCCTCGGAGAGGATACATTGCAAAATACTGATAGTGCCGGGGCGATAGATAGAGGGAGGAGGTGTGTGTTTTGTACTTATTGGTAATAGAGTTTTGCTCATGACCAAGTTTTCCACACACAAACGTCGGTGTAGGCGCAGATAGGTAAATATCAGTGCGACCCGGGCCTTTTCTTATACCCCTATACACAGTGATGTATAGATGAGTCTAAGCTATTAATATATCTCGTTAAGATAAAGTCAATGTAACTTTACTAGGTTGCCGGGGGAGGGGTTCCGTTTCTGTACTTCAGACACTTGGTCTTTATTTAGAAGGAAACTGAACCAGACACGGGCTCAGTCAAATGAAACTAACTACCGGGCGCCTAAACTTAAATAAAGGAGATACAACTGAGTATCATAGTAGAAGGTAAAGCAATGATCAGTCCTATGAAGGAACTGACTGCCACCAGTACCTGAGAAATATTACTAACTATGTAAAAACATGTAGAGGCCGATATGACTAAATACTATTAATATATTAATAAATTCACGGTCGATTGCTCCCCCTATTTAGCAATAGCGGCCGATATGAGCCAACATAGTAAATGTCACAACGCCAGACAACAGCGAAACAAGTTAATCAATAAAATATGGTCACAACTCAAACAGCAAAACCTTCAACACATCGTTAAGCAATACACACATCAACATCATTATCAATATCGCATACTATGCAATCCACACCATTCGCACGGAAAATGACCAAGACGCAATATGAAGATACATATATGTATATGTCAACGTCAATACTAATGTATGTTCAAAACAGTGTCACGAGCACAACCAAGTAAACGGACGAGATGTTGACAAGCACAACGAACAAACTAGTAAAAATAAAACGAAATGAGCAAGTGAGCTGTCCTACGTCTCCACACGTGGAGTTCGGCAATATAGCAACACATACGCACAACAAACAAACTTCCTCACATAGGAGTATATCTCCTCCGCCAAATAATAACTCACACATACTCGCAGCAACAACCACGACGATAAAGCAATTCATACTCACAAACTGCCCAAAGCAAACACGTATGTAAATGTGATTACACACAAACAGGTATCTCCCCCAAACTCCTTATCCATTACTGTATGTAATAGAGGAAATAAACTGAGCAATACAAAAGGGTCTAAGAGTCCTTGCCACACATCAGCAAGACCGAGAGAAAGGAGAGAAGAGAGAGAGAAGAGCAACACTTGAACTGTCCGGTCCCAAAGGAACAAAACAAAAACAATTTTCTATGTCGTACGTTGATCTCCCCCTACGTCCAGAACTGTCACAGCAAACGGCGACTGGCAGTCCTCCTGCTTCCCAAACTCAACCAAAGCCCGCCAAACACGAGTAACAGAAAAGAAAGGAATCTCCTTACTTCCCTCTTCCTTTGCTTACCAAACCAAAGCTTAAAGTCCTCATGTCACGTCCGACATCAACAGTTACAAGTAAACTTAAAGTTCAACCGTCACCAAAAACGAAGGCTGCTCACCAAAAACATGCATAAACCTTGCCAACACCGACTGCAAATAATAATACTGAAAAACACCTGCTAAAACTTAACCACAGTCCATTAACAACGACATTTTCCTCTTTCGCTTTCCCAAAGTCCAACAATGTCCAACTAAGTCCTTTAAAGGTCCAAACCACTGCCCCAAAAACGCAGAAAACGATGCCCACGATGTCCCTAAACTGCTGCATTGCTGGAACTGCCAGAGCACACACCACAGAGCACGCCAGGAACGAAAACAGCTAACAGCACCACCTGCTGATCCAACTTTTTGGAAAAAAATGTCCGGAACCACCGGTAAATTTGTCAACAATTTTTGCCAACATGGCAACTGAACAAGTCTTTGTGCCAACATGCACTTCCTTATTTTCCTTAAACATTATTAAATTGTCCACAGGTGTCGCCCTTGATGAGTGGCTGCCACACCTTGACTTGCAGCGGTCCTTCTGACCATCATGCTGCCTTTATCTTTACGGTGGGAACCACTTTCTTTCCGACCGTCACTCTAACGTCCAGGTGTCGAAGTTCCCGGACGGCAATCAGACTCCCACCTCTAGGAATCGTCCTAGACGGAGCCTGAGACCCCTCGACTAGCCACCGATTGCCCGTAGTGACAGCCCTAGGTCTCCTACGATGAAGACCACTCGAAGCTTCTTCTCCACCGCCTAACCTTCCCCATTTACTGCAGTTTGCCACTTGAGTGAAGATAGCTGACGCAGACGAAGCACCACCAAGGCTCCATAACCCAATGTAACTTTACTAGGTTGCCGGGGGAGGGGTTCCCATTCTGAGTACTATTCTGTACTTCAGACACTTGGTCTTTATTTAAACAGAAGGAAACTTTAATAAAGGAAATGCAACTGAGTATAAAAGGTAAAGCAATTATCAGTCCTATGAAGGAACTGACTGCCACCAACACCAGAAATATTAATAACTACGTTAAAACATGTAGAGGCCGATATGACTAAATACTATTTATATATTAATAAATTGTCCATAGATAGTTATTAATATATCCGTTTTTGTTTATATACTTTTGAGCCGGTTGAAAACGATAATATAAAGATATATATAACCGGTACTACTTTTTTAAGCATGATAATATTATCGTTAGGGGTGACATCAGGGAATGGCTAAAGTTTCTGTTTCCATTTTGTTGCTTGGCTCTGACAGTCCGAGTCCTACATTTTCCGCCATACTGGTTTCCTCTCTTCAACTTGTAGAGGAGGAAGATTAGGTTATTTTCAGAGTGTTTTGGAATTGGATGGATAAAGACACCTGCTTGCATTAAATAATATCTTTTGATTTGAACCGTGGGCCGACAAAAGTGGAGTCCCAGCCTAGATTTTTCTATCCTCTAAATTTCAATCGAACGATTTGAAAAAAACCACTCTCCCAAGCAAAGGAAGAAGGAAAGAAAGTGGTGGGGAGTAGGGAAGGGCTCGCAGTTGAGGAGGTGTTAGGAGTTTGCAGTGCACAAAAACAGCAGTGAAACCTTGCAGAGAGGCCCACACAGCGGCACGCCAAGACACTCGTTGTGTGTTCGACTGTGACACCTACAATAGAGTGATTGGTATGAAGTGTGTCTCCAGTGGGGCAGAAACAGTATAGTGTACACTGGATTGATCGTCGGTCGGACAGATTGTCGAGTCAGAGGAGTGCTTTATAGGCACACTCACAGGAAGTGAAAAGACCTTCTGTCTGTTCCCTGTGGGCATTCCTACACTTATCCCTACACATACTCATTACGAGGAAAACAACAAACAATCACACACTCAGACTCCAGTCTGTACCACAAGTGGTATGCCTCACACAAACGTTAGGAAAACGTAAGGGAGTGTAAGGAGGCAGAGGAAAACAGACAAACGAAACACAGACAGAAACCTATTCAATTGGCATAAAACCTGTTTGCACAAACAACACACATCCTACACTCATCATTCATCACCCGCAGGCTTACTATCTTTCTGATGCTAATCTCTCTTGAGCCTCACTTACTCACTCTTTCTGGCTCATCTATCATAGCATTCACTGTGCCTGCTGCTCTGCCTGCTTTCTCTCTCTCTCTCTCTCTCTCTCTCTCTCTCTCTCTGACTCTCACTCTGTTGATCTATACTGCTTCAATCAACACAACACAACACGATAATTGCAATATAACACCAAGTAAATAAGCAATAACCGTATCATGTAAATCAGGATAAAAACATCATAATATGATTACACTTTCATACATGTATAGTGTAATCATATTATGATGTTCGTCCATCGGCATCACATATAGATATAATGCAAATGTACGAGGCATAATATATCGACACCAAAAATACATATTGAAACAGTATGTCAACACACAAACGCACTACAAAACAAAATAAGTGAGAATTCTTAAACAAAATAGCACCAAGGCAATATAGAAAGCAAGATAAATGAGCAACATGTTATTGAAGATATGCAGACTTAAGAGCCTTTGCGCCTATGTTCGTACCTACCCTCTAAAACAAAATGCATGATGCACTCGCACGCACTTTCTAATGCTTAGATTACTACTACTATAGACCTACTCGTCTAGCTAGCTTGTCTACTCTCTATCCATCCAAAGAGAGAAAATATGTACAAAAGGAGAGAAAGAGAACTATACTAATGTGGCCAGGTAGGGCACCCACACACGTTGAGTCCTTATACTGAATGAAGGTTTATGATTCTAACGTTCTAACTACTCTAAAAAAAGAAAAATGGAAAACGGGACACGTTATACAGAGACTGAAATCGGGAAGAGCAAAGTCACTTCAAACCGGATGCAGTTTACCGTCGTGCCCAGGACGAGCGCTGGAAGCTGAAAACCGGAAGCTGGAAGCCGTAAGCTGAAAACAGGAAGCTGGAAGCTGGAAACCGGAAACTGGAAGCTGGAAGCTGAAACTGGGAGCTGGAAGCTGGAAGCTGGAAGCTGAGACTGGGACTGGGAGCTAGCTTGACAGGTCCGGGGAGGACATCAGTCTGATAAAAAAAACGAGCAAGCTTGTCATAATCTCTCTCTCTCTCTCCCCCCCCCCCCCCCCCCCCCCCCCCCCCCCCCCCCCCCCCCCCCCCCCACACACACACACACACTCAACGACCAAACGAACACGAAGTGCGGACGGAATATGTATATATGTTTAAAAAAAAAAAAAAAATCTTGTGTCAGGGTGTCTCTCTCTCTCTCTCTGTTTTTGGCAACCAAAGTGCCAATGCCAAACACAAAATGAACACAATGCCATACTCATACAACACCACAGACAGTACACAAAGGTGTAACACCGCACGCACCCACTCGACACTCATCAACACAACAGGGTCTGTTGCAATGTCCGCAAAATTTGATAAAATTTCGTTTCACCTTGATGAAAATGTCCGTAAAATACGTGATAGTTCGCCACACAAACATGTCATCTCTCATGCCATCGTTCAACCATAACAACTTCTTTCGCCCCTCGGCTCTTATGTGCCTTAGTCTCTGGGGTCATCCTAACAGGCACTCTCATTAATGGCCTACTCAATGGCTCTTTTCAATTGCTCCTTAGCTCTTTTTGAGAGGGAGAACATACACTAATCACACACGCTAGACACGAAGTGAGACACTACTCTATCCCACTGCTCTATCCGTTCTCAATCTCTCATTAAACTGAACTATTCTGTTATTATCTGTCTATCCATTAGACGTTAGAGAAGAGAAAGAAAAATTATTCGACTGCTGACATAATCTAGACTGTGCGCTTCTTTGCCCTTTCTCACGTTCACTTTCGCTGTCAGGCAACGCTATCTCGATCGAGGTCATGGTAGACAGCTTTCAATCAGAGCAACAAACTTTCAAACCGAGTGGACTCTCTGCCACTCTGCTCTGATATCTCTGTACTCACCTTTTCGCTAGGTGAGGCTTTTCCTCCTTTCGAGCAAGACTATTCTGTTCTCAGTTTTTGGAATTGTAAGGTAAGGATCTACTGAGAAAGTCACGGTCTCTGTCTCGTTGTGCGGACTGAACCCCGAGCCAATCAAGGCTTCATAACCTTTGAGCAATTAATGCTTTGCGGTTTATATAGAGGTTAGTGGAGTTCTTGGCGGTGAAGCAAAGTGTCCGGTCACAATATTAATAAAGAGACAAGTCTGAATACAGAGACAATTTTTAGTCAGTAATTGCCCTTTGATGAAAGGAAGGAAAAGTAACACGTCACTACTCAAAACTGGAACTACAATAGGTGTTGGTTCAGACATTCCAGAAAATAAGATGAATTACTTAATAAAGGTAATATTATGGAAATACTAAAGTTCAGGACTGAAATTAAGTAATAATGCAAAAAAGGCAATGGATTGCATCCGTCTAACTTAGGATAAAATTATTGGTATTACTACTTGACTAAAACTGAATTAGTAATTCTATAGGAATAACGCCCTGCACTCAAAACATCTCAAGAAAAAGCATACAAACCCAGAAAGCGCATCAATAAAAATTCCCTCCTCCCCGGCTTTTTCTCTCGACATCTCTTTCGGTCTGAAAATTTCCGAGGAACCGAGGAAAATTTCCATACCCCGTAAAATTTATTAGCCGGACTCCAGATTGTTACGGTAGTACGATGTTGAATAACCGATATTAATAACTGTACTAACGATAATAATATGAAGACTATGGAATACCTAAAGTAGTGACTCCGTAGACAGGCTTCAGACCAAGGATAACCGCCGTGACAGACCGGAACGGTAAGTATTGCAATGAAGTTATATACCCGGCCGGGTGGGCCAGCATAACCAACCCGACACTATCCGTTTATTATATTGTGACTGTTTGACTTGAAACAAAAGCTTTGACAACTGGAGACTCACAACGTGCGACTTAAAATGATCTACGATTCAAACTCGATCGTAAGTTGCACCTAAGTCTGCAACTAGTCACCTACGAAATTACGTCAAGTAGTGCCAAAACGAAGCGGTGACCCGGCTCTGCTATTTACTGGTATTTCACCTGCTCTCTCGAGACGGTCAGGAATCACTAGACTCAATGCAGCCATAGTGTTCAACTCTTTATTAAGACTCGGTTCGTTGTATCTGCTATTAATAACTTGAAGAGTTGTATACAAACTCACAATAGTGATTCGGGCCCTTAGGAAGTGAGTCAGGGTGATGGGATTAATACAACCGGTAAATACGTTATTTATAATAATAGTTATAGTTCATAGTGTGGAAAAAGTAGTAATTACTGGTGTGGGTGGCAGTGGTGGCGCAAATGCCAATATGTCACGTTTGGACACCTGCAATTTTGACTTAGAGACCTGCATGAGCTGTTTCGTTCGTTTGGCGGGCTTTTGTCTGTATTGATTGATTTTCCTATTAAAGGACGTTTGAAGCTGGTTATTGAGTCAACCGGGGACGCCTGGGAGACGTTAAACCTGCTTCTAATATTGCAAATACTGTTCAACTTCTTCCGGGTTGTGAGCCTTGTACGTGTGGAAGCGCAGCAAAATCACAGACGTGATCGAGGGGAAAGGCTTCTACGGTCTGTGTCACACCTAAGAGTGACACAGCAGAAGGGAAGTCCATCCCAGCTGTGTTTCAGAACCACTGCGTAAACCGTTGTGGTTGAACAGGAGGTAGAGCTCTACGGAGGTCAAGCGACAGGAGGCAAGAGCGAGCCTTCGGGTCAGAAGGACATCTACAGGTCCTGGAACGGTTTTGGGGTTTGGACCACAAAACTCCACCATCAGGCAAGCCCAGAAACTAGTCTAGGGGTGCTTGAGGCTCGCAGGAGTGTTGGTGGTGCAGGGTAGCTACCTGCTTAAGGAAAACCAACAGAAAAGGCCAACAGGGGATTGCTGCAAGTAGGCAGTCTGCAACGTACTCTTAGGGGGGAATTTGCAGAGGGAATGTCCGCCAGTCAGACACAAACAACAGACAGAGGACAACTACCTTTCTGGAGAGTAGAGGTGACTTTCGATGTCTGAAAAACAGAAAAACGGAAAGGAGGGGTCAAACATACCTTGCTATAGCGGTAGCAAAGACTGGGAAGACTTCCAACGAAGCCTAATGCTAGAGGCAGTAATAAAAAAGACCTTAAGGGAGGATTTGAGGACCTCAAAGGACATAAGTTGGAGGTGCATCGTGCTAACCTCAGAAGGTTGCATATGGCTGGCAAGACAGTGCCGGAATATATGAGGCTGTGGGAGAAACACGCTAGAAAGACAACCATGGCAGCAGCAAGCAGCAGCATTGCAGGTGGACAACTAAACAGTGCATTAGGGCTGCAGGAGAGTCAAAGCATGGAGGAGGAGGAGGAGCTTATGCCAAGCTTAGAGGATGGATACGAGCAGGCAGAGGAAAGCTCAGAAGGAGAAGACTCTGATGAGTCAGAAGAGCAAGACAGTGCCACTAGACGTGAATCTGCATCAAGGAAGTACGAGGAGGAGCGAAAGGAAAGAATGGCCACATCCCGTTCTCGATCGTCGTCTCTTCCAAGCATGACTGGCAGTGCAGATGGAAGTGGAAACCAAGGGGCAAAAGGACTGTCTACGTCTCCTCTCGCTACGGCAACTGCAACAGCAAAGAAGAAGAGTACTAAGGTGCTCAAACAAAAGCGTAAAGACAGGCAGCTAGTGGCAAGCTATGATGCCAGCTTAGTGGTAGCTGTGAAAGAGAAGCGAGTGGAACTATTCACGCTCATCTACAACCACTTGCTAGGTGAGGCAAAGAGGCTGGTAACAGACTTGGTGAAGGATGGGACACCGGAATTTGGACAACAGCCAGATGCCATGTGGAAAAGGCTGAAGGACCGCTATGGGAAGGGCAACCCTAGTGACCTGCTTGAAAAGCAGAGAAAGATGGCTAGGTGGGAGTTTAATTCCACCCAGTACGAAGGTCAGATTGCCGAGTTTGAGACGGTAAGAGAACAGCTGTCAAAGAAGGGGCATCACCCCTCAGACCTGAGCTTTGAACAAATCATTCGTGATGCCATCATGGGCCCGGAGATGCGGGACAAGGAACTCCAAAATGACTGGAAGCAGTGGCTGCTAGCTGCTGACTTTGAGAACGAAAAACAGTCATGGGACGTGCATCAATGGTGGCAGGAGTTGAAGGAGAAGGCAAAAGATATTGACTTGCAAAAGGAGAGAGAGAGAAAGGCAAATAAGAAGGCGAAGGCGAATGCAGCTAAGATCGAAAAGAAGAAGCACTTCTCTACCCCACGCACGTACTTCAAGAAAGGGAAGTGCAAGAAGGGAGGAGATTGCCAATACCTTCATTTGAACGATAAGTTGAAGGGGGTTTGCTTTCTCTTTAGCAAGGAAGGGGATTGCCGGTTTGGAAGCAAATGTAAGTTCTCGCACACCGAAAAGGGAAAGAAGGAGGGAGGAGGCACGAGGGGCAGTGACGATCAGAACAGAACTAAACGCACCCAAAAAGGTAAGAAGGATAAGAACAAGAAGGAGAAAACGTGCTTCAACTGCAAAGGCAAGGGACATTATGCATCCAACTGCAAGAAACCTTGTCTACGGTGTGGCGGTGATCATCCTCTTCCTAAGTGCACCCATGGCCCTGACGGAGGGGGAGAGCAGCCCGGAGCCAAAGTCAAGGCTGACATGGTAAAGAAGAAATCCCCTGGGGCTGACAGCAGTGACAGCTCAGATGCCGAGGCGGATGAGGAACGCAACCGTGCCTTTAGCCTGCTTCAGCAACGGAAGGCAGCAAGGGCCTTCATGGTGAAAAGGGGTAGGAGCTCGACGGCGGGTAAGGGAAAAGAAGAGCGCACACCCTCGAAGAGGGTGAAGGCGGCTTCTCAGGAAGAATGTAGTGTGCTAGTAAGCGTTCCCAGTCCGCAGAGCGAGGAAAAGGGGCTGTTCCCGGAGGTGAGCAACTTCGAGGAGTTCAACAACTTCGTAAACGCTTTGGCTGCTCCTAGGGCAAACGACACTACGCCTACGCAGGAAGCAGAAGCCCGAAGGGAAGGGAGTGAGCTGAAGGCTGCCGAGGAGGAAGGTGATCCAAGCGGGGCTGCCGCGCCCCAATGCGGGTGGCCCTGCAGAGGATCCTACCTACTCTCGATTGGAGGCAGCTGCAGAGTCTCTTCGCAATGCTGGGTATGATTACATACCGGTACGAGTTCGTGATGGTATGGCTGACGGAGAGGCGAAGGAGATCCCAGGGTCTCTGCCGGGCCAGAATCCAAGCGAACCTAAGGGAGTGAAAAGGCCGCGACCTCGAAGAAGGAGGGCAGATTGGGAGCCGTGGCAAGACTCTATCGCTCAGGACAGCGACGAGACGGAGTCCCCTCTCAAGCTCGGAGGATGAAGAGGAAGCTCCGGTTGCAATGCGGCAATATCGGGACGGGGGTGTTGTGACGCATGAGTTCTGGCACTACGGAGAAGGACGAGGAAGGCTGGTAACCTTCGGTGTACCAACGGGCCCGACGGAGTGGATACCTCCGTCCTGGTACCGCCACATACCAACAGGACCGGGTTTGGTGGACCAGTACATGGAATGGCAACTAAACTGGAAGGAGTTTAGAAGGCTTCGAAATGGAGACTTGCCTAGAGCGATGATGGTGAAGGGAACCGGAAGTACACGTAAGTCCGGCACCGGGAGGGCAAAACAACGACTACTCCTCAAACACCAGATTCCATTTATTCACTACCCGAACCTTTAAAATACGGTCCGGAGACCTATGAGGTACCGCCTCAACACCTACGTCATGAAGACGACGAGCCCGTTGGAGCGGTGGAAGCGCGCCTGGAAGGGAGGTGCCACGGTTCAACGTTTGGAAGGGATCGGTGCATGAGAACTAGAGGAGGCTGTGGAGTCAGAATACCAACAGGTGAGGGCTGACACCGCTGGGCTACTCACCGGGGACATGTTGTTTTGCACCAACCATCAAGATAAGCGAGAGCGCTATTACTTGGAGGAGAGCATTCGTGCTAAATCGCGGGAATGGCGCTAAATTAAATGCCCGCATATCGGCTGATGATCGAGATGGAGGAGCGATGCCTCGGACACTTGGCCGGTCGGGCCAAGCCGGACAAGATGGTGGAACATCTAACTCGGCAAGAAGCCCAAAGACGGGGGTTGAACTGGGACAGATCGTATGTACCCATCATATTAACTATCCTGAGGGATGAGTTAGGGGTGCTGTACAATTGGAACATCAATCGGGATAAGGTGAAGTGGGAAGAACCGGGAGTCCCTAGGAACCGGAAGGTGTACCGAGAAAGGGTGCCCTATCGCACGGTTAAAGCGGCCGTAACGCAATACCGGGCAACGAAGGATCCAGCCCATGGCGGGAGGTTCGACTCTGACTTAAAGAGAGTGGGATTAGTAAGGGATCAAGATCCCGTGACTCCAATAGTAGCTAAGGTCAGAAAGGCTCAATCTTCAGTTACGGAGGAAGCAATGCCCCGCTAACCCCGAAGGTGGAAGGAAAGACTGCCGAGACAGCGACGACGGGCTCAGTGGAGAGACGGGGACCTGGAGCGCCCAGCCCGGGGAAGGCAAAGGCGGAGATGCTGACTACGCCTGAGGAGGCGATCGACCCGCTGGTGTACCTGGAAAACGGAAGTACCCCGTGGCGCGAACACATGACGGTGTGGGAGCGTCCATGAGGATTCCACTGAGGTGCCGGAAGAGTCAGAAGATTCAAAGGACCCCGGAAGAGGGAATGACACGGTGTCATTGTTGACACAAGTTCGAGCGGCGGCGCCGTACGACACCCCAAAGGCTCAGAAGTTCAAGGCCGAGATGGGAAGGGCGTTGGCGCACATTAAGGGGCAATTAACCCCAACTAAGCCAAAGCAACTGGATCACACCCGTGATGGGGCGAGTGCGCACAAGGGTGCTTCGGCACCTAAGGAAGCTGGCAATGGTCATGGCTGAGCTTTACAATGAAGACATGCGAGCCATAGGCATCGATCAGATCGAGGAAGTGCAGCAACTCATCACCAAAGTTGCCGAGAAGCGTCTATGGGGGAAAGAAGAACGCAAGGAAGGCGTACCCCTTAAAGACGCGGCGCAGGGTCAGCCCACTCCCGGTGGAGCGTCGAGCCCGGGGAAGGAACCAGTTGAAGAGGAGCTGGAGCTGGGACGGGACCTAGTAAGTGAGAAGGAAAGAATACGGCGTCTGGAAGTAATAATGGAACAGCAAAATGAGGTAAACCAGAACAGGGTGGCGTGGCCGCCCAAGTGGGGGGATGACCAAAGGGACCTACAGGACTTCGAAGTCCGATGGCAGGAATACGTAGGATTACTATACCGTTGGTCTACTGGTTGGCCTTTTCCATGCAACAAGCCGAAGTTCCCCGCGGAATGGAACCCGAAGCCCTGGAGAATAGCCGGATCTTGGCAGAAGCGCCCTAAGCCTTATTGGCTGCGGCCGCTAGGGGGAGGCGACATGCCCGAGCATGTAGTGGTCTACGCCGGAGGAGTCCAGGGGGAGCCCGAACAAGTCCCGGAAGCGGAAATGGAAGTGATCCGGATGATGCTCAACCGAGCACTGATGGGAAGGGATCAACGAAGGGCGATGCGACCGCGTAAGGTACCGGACCCCATGCTGGACTCGGGGGCGGTGTCCGACATGGCCCCGCCAAGTTACAAGGCGTTCATGAATGACGTGAGGCCTGAAGTGAAGGAGTTCAGCGCTGTGGGGGGAACCGCCCGGATGGAAGCGCAGGGGAACTACCGGCTACCTACTCTGAGGGGGATGGCCGAGACGGAAGCATGCCTCTCAAGGAGGTATGGGTAGGTGAGCATCTGACGGAGTTGCTCGTGTCGGGACCAAAACTGATGTTAGACGGCTACACTTTAGTGCTGCATAAAGATTCGCCCTACATCACTAGGGCGGTGGTCCTTGACGTGAAGGAAGAAGCGAAGGACGCACTACTGTACTTCGACCATGAAGACTCGGTGATCCGGTTTCAATCCGGCTCTACGGAGGAACAGCAAGTGGCCTTTTGGTCTACCAATAAGGTGAGAAAGAAGGAGTGGGACATGGGCTTCTACATCGCATCTTTCATGACCCGCTGCCGCCAAGCTGCAAGCTATTGCTAAAGCACATGACGTGAAACTAGTAAATGTCAACAAGGACGTGAGCAAGGAGTGTCCGGAATGCCCGGCCGGCGGCGCTCAGAAGCCGCCCCACCGATCGAATGCTCATGGTACGCGCATGAAAGGAACGGGTGAGGGTTGGTCCGTGGACACCTCAGCCCTACTGGCGCGACCGCTACTCAACGGTGAACGGTGTTTAATGGCAATGGTGGAAGACTCAGTGGGGTACACCAACTTGGAGCTGCTATTGAACGCGGAAATGCAGCGTCAGTCACTGGTGGCGAGTAAGGTCTTCAAGATGAGCCGAACCCAGACGGGGAATCGGGTGAAGCAGATACGCGGCGATGGAGCTTATCAGCGATCGCAGGTGTTCAACGACCTGATCGAGAGCGTGGGGGTACGGCCGCGTTATGCCGTACGAAATGACCCCAACAAGCAAGCTTTAGTCGAGGTATCGCAGAAGCATATCTGGGCGAGCGCGCGGAAGCTACTAAAGAGGGCGCAGTTGCCCTACGTGTATTTGGGCTACTCTCTACTGCACGTGGGACTGTTGCACAACTTATCGCCGCCGCCGGGAGGTACAGAGCCTAGACTGTTCACATTGTTCCCTTACGAAAAGGAAGTGGACTGGTTATCGCTACTGCACACCTTCGGTTGTCTGTGCCATGTGGTACTGGACAAAAAGTACCACGGCTTGCAAAAGGAGGAGGATCGCTCTATACCGGCCGCGTGGATGGGACTGGACCTCGAAACATCGGCGCACATAGTGCTGGTCCAGGGGAAGATCAAGAGATGGCGGGACGTGATCAACTTTGACGAAGATTAGCCTGCCTGGCCCATCATCCTTTAGATTTGGAAGGCTTCCGGACTTAAACTAGACGAGGCTCTTGGTTACCCAATCAGCGACGACATGGAAGAGCTTTTCGTGAAACCGGAAGGGGGTTCGACAGCGATCGCGTGGTCGTGGTCAAGGAGGAGAAAGAATAGGAGGGCAAGTTGAGATCGCCCGAGCCGGAAGAATCCACGGAAGAACTGCGCGAGGTAACCCGCGGCATGAGTGTTGAGGTACCGGCTAAGGAATGGGGATGGAACTGGGCAAAGCGAACCTACGGCCCGAGTGGAAAAGCAAGACGCGAAAAGGGGCGGTGGAAGGTGAATGCGAGCCTATCCGCAAGAAGTTGCAGCCGGCCCACTTTGTACGCTTTGAGGGCGAGGAGACGGAGAACGAGGTAGAGCGCATGGTGGACTCGGAAATTCTCAAGTGTGCGGTGAGGGAGCGAGCGTTGGCGGCTACCTTTACGCGCCCGGTGGCGGAAAAAGAGGCTACGGCGTCCGGGAAGTTTGAGGACGCCCGAGCACAAGAGATTGCTACACTATGGGCGCAGGGATGCTTCCGGAGGCGCAAGAAGGAGTCTGTACCGGCACGAGATTTATGCAGGGGCAGATACGCAGACGCAACCAAGGAATCGGGAGGAAAGGTACTGAAGTACAAGAGCCGACTGGTGGCGAAGGGGTACTCAATGGTACAAGGGGAGCATTACGGACAGCGAACGTTCCCGACTCCATGTACCATGACGATACTTGGCTTCTTTATGTTGGTAACATTCTACGATCTGGTGCAAGTTCGACGTGGGTACAGCCTACATTGAGGCGGAGGTTGAGGAAGAAGGGATGCGGCCCACTTACCTAGTACCACCTTTTGGCTTCGAAGAGGAAGGCTACGTCTGGGAGATGGTCAGGGCTCTCTACGGGAAACCGGACGCAGGGAGGAAATGGTGGATGCAAGTGCTGGTGCCGTTTATGGTATCGCAGGATTTGAACAGCACAAGGCATTCCCGTGTTTCTTCTTCCGGTGGCGAGCGGGGCAAGACAAGCCTGACATAGGATTCGTTCACGTAGATGACATCATGATGGGATTCAGCAGAGAAGAAGCGAAGGCTGAGTTCAAAGCGGCTGGAGAAGGTCGTTTCAAGGTGTTCAAGAGCGAATTGCCACTGGCGGGGTCGGAATAGACATTGAGGATGGCCGACATCCGGAGCTGGGAAGAACCATCAAATTATTCCAGGAAACGTTTATACGGGAGGCTAGTGAGTGCCTAAAGACCAAAGATTTGTCACCGGTGGACTCACCCTGGTTGATGTCTGGGTGTCGGGAGGGAGTGCCCAGCGTGATGGAAGAGTTCTCACCCTATCACATATGCGGAATCCTGATTTGGGTCAGAGTGACTCGACATGAGACGCTGGGGCCGGTGGGGGAGATGGCGCGATTCACATCCAAGCCAGAGGAGTTCCCCTTTCAGGAGGCGGAACAGGTGATGCGGTATCTTCAAGGAACTGCAACGCGTGGAGTTCGCTTTTACCAGAAGGAGAGCACGCGCTTGACGTCGTATCCCGATGCGAATTGGAAGGGAGACTGGGGAGATCGACGAGCGCGCCTCGCTGTGATACATTTTATGCTCGGGGGTTCGGTGAACCCTGTGTGCATGAAGCGTACCATCACTGTGGAACTACCCAAGCCACGTGGACCGCGAAGCAAGGAACGGCGGGAGAAGTTGCTAGCCAAGCAACCAGCGTTGATCGCGGAGGCGATGGGAACTTTACCGCCTCTTGAGGAGAAGATGCCGGAGGGGCACGTGCGAATGGAAGCGCCTCCGGAGGAATCGACCTGTGAAGCCGAGATCTACGCGCTAGACGCGTGTCTGCACGGTCAGGAAAAGATCGCGAATTTTATCAACGGAATCGCCGAGGGGAGAGTGGCCAAGGACTTATCCAAGCAGGGATGGGGTAAGCCCCCGGTGGTGTACGAAGACAACAAGGGAGCCATTGATCTGGCCACCACCAACATTTATCGCCAGAAGTAAATCATATCGACCCTACGCTATGCATACGTCAACGGGATGATCCTGGCGGGAAAGGCGTTGTTGGAGAAGATCGGTTCCGCCGACAATTACGGTGATGCCAATACCAAGCGGCAGCGGGGACCGAAGTACGCGAAGATGACCGGAAAGATTTCGCAACCGTGATCCGGTAAGACTTTGAAGGAAGACTCGTGTGTAAGTCGTTAGTATTAATGCCATCAAGGGGAGCTTAGAAGTGAGTCAGGTGATGGATTAATACAACCGGTAAATACGTTAGTTAATAATAATAGTTATAGTTCATAGTGTGGAAAAAGTAGTAATTATTGCTGTTGACATTCAAGACAGCAAAAAAAAATTAGTTTTCAGTTTTTGTGTTAGATTTTCATTTTTTTGACAATTTTTCGTTTTTGTGACAAAAATTTAAAATTTCCAATTTAACTGTAACATTTTCCGAAAATTTACGATGTTTTGCGGACGAATATAGCCGTTAATTTGAAAACTTTAAATTTCCAACCAAAATCAAAATTCCAACCAAAACTGAAAATCTGACACAAATGTAATGCCCCCAACGATAGCTCGTAAAAAGTCGGTAATACAACCAAACACAGTCCTCAAGAATGAGAATGATGTCTCGTTATATTAGCTCAGTGAAGCCAAAAAGGAAAACGGCAACAGACCAGGAATAAAATGGCATCAGGTCCAATCCGGACAAATAATACTGAAAAACAAGCTGGTGCACCTGTCACCAGGAAAAGGTACTTTTTTACCGGCTATCCGGGTGGTGATGCCTACAGTACCCCCTCCCGATTTTATGACGGAAATAGCATTTTCGTCATACACCTTCTGATTTCTTTCTGAAATAGTATGCGCTATGGAGTCATGCCACACAGCGCATCGACCCACGGATAGACGCTAAAAGACGATAAATATATCCTCATACTGTACGTCAAAGCGGATTCTCTAGCCTTTCTTGTAAATTTTGAACTCCTTCCCCTCAATTTTTTTTTCGGCAGTATGTCAAGAACAAACGTACTATTAATAAAAAAATACAAGCAACGTGGTGCTGTAGTACGATTCCCCCTTTGATCTCCTTCTTCTTATCATTATCATTATTCTAGTATTATTATTATTCACAGGGAGATCGTAAGTAAATTGTCTTTTTTAATGACATACCCTTGTATAAGGCGGATATCCTATGATATAGTATTAGGGGGCCAGTCCTAATAGCTATATCCGAAGTCGAGGTGTATGTACCCGACCCTGCGATATACCGACACAAGTAGAGATTGACCGTGCTCAGGTACGACAGTATATAATCTATCGTAAAAAATAATTTAATGAAAGTTTCAGAGAACATTTCATTTTCGAGAACATCATCCCAGGACTTGGAAAGGGTCATACCCGGGAACACCATCGCTCAATACACTAGCGATCCCCGTATACGGTGTAGTATCATCGTCGATCGACCTTTCGCACTCGTATGTTGCGATCGAATGCCAAGTTATATCACTGAGTTTTTTTAATATTCATATTGATAACTGATGATGCATGATCAAATCATGATACGCCGTGGGCAATCAATCAGTTTATTTGAGACGCATAAAGAAAAATAGTTTCTTTGTCACTGCCTTCGTCGTCTGGCGCGGATTTCTTTGCCTGGTGGAGGACCACCAACAAAAGTCAGATCGAACTTTGACTGTTCGAGAATGTCCCAGATCTTATTAGGGATTCCGCCCAACGATAATTCAAAAGGGACATCAAGCACTCCTCTTGGCAGTGTCTGAATGGTCCACGCAGTGTAATCCTTGTCTCTGGGAGTAATTGTATCATCCCATGTCTCGAGACTTTTTGCGTCTTTATATACTGGCAGATAATGTCTTGCCTTTGGATCCTCAACCGGGTCCATACTTCTCCAGACCTGGAGTATCGGTTGTACTATCTTTGCGGCTGATGATATTTTGAGTGTCCGTGTGACACGCATCTGTCGTGGGACCGCCACGACCCGCATCAAGTATAAGTCTGAGAGAGTGTCATCAGCGACATGTTGTTCCGCTGGTCTCATCAGATAGAAAACATTTTTCACCCATGCGATGGTTGCTATCGCATCGCCTTCCTTCCATCGCTCATGGACAATCTCAACGTTGCCCGCGTTTGGGTCAGTATCCGTCCCTCCTCCTCCTGGTGGACGTCCTTTGATCTCATCGACCTCATCGCCTTCCTCGGTTGGTCGTTGATAAGATCATTCCGCGCTTTCCTTAGCTGCGCCTCTGTGATCTTCTCCTTCTTTCCGCTATGCTCTCGCGGAGACTTAGACTGAGTCCCCACCGCGCTTATGTGGTCAGTCTTCTCCTTGCTGTCCACCTCAATCTCCTCCTTCTCAGCTATCGGTGCCCGATAAGCATCGTCTTGGTCTATGCCAGCCTCCTTGTGGATGGGCGGCACCTCTTTGAAATCATCCTTCATCCGTTTTAACGCCTCCTCAACGGATTCATCTTCCAGTAAGAAGGGATCATACTTAATCAGCCTTCTTACATTCACAATTTGCACCTTCCCTCTACCCCTGATCTTGTAATTCAGAGGTCCCGTCTGTTCTATAATCTGATAAGGTCCTTTCCAGTGAGTGAACAGCTTAGAGCTGACTCCCTTTGGGACTTGAGGATGGTACAATAGTACAATATCCCCGACCTGGAACTTGATCTGATCCAAGTGCGCTTGTCGCACCCCTTCAGCATCAGTCTTTCGGCGCTCCGCCTCTCTATGCGCCCTGACTATTTGTTCCGCCTCCATCTTCACTCTAAGTCTCATCCCAAACAACTCATCCGCATCCGCCCAAGTGTCTTTTGGGTGAAGGAGCGAAGTCGGGATATCAGGCTCACGCCCATATACTAACTGATATGGCGAGATTGAGCTCTTCGAGCCTCCTAACGCCGTAGAGGGTAGACAGTTCATTGCAAACGCAAATGATGGTGCTGCCTCGACCCATGCTCTTTGATTCTCCTTCTTCGTGCAATACATCTTTAGCGAGGCTTTGAGGGGTCTGTGTACCCGCTCGATTTTCCCATTTGCTCGCGGGTTATAGGCAGTAACATATTGCCATTTCATCCCGTAATACTTAGATAGTTTGTCGATGACCTCGTTATTAAAGTCCGAGCCTCGATCAGAACATATCTTTCTTGGTACTCCGATCTGTGAGATGATCCTATCGATCAGCGCCTCGGCCGTCGTCTTGCCGGTAACGTCTTTGACAGGGATGATCCACACATAGTTGGTGGCTCTGTCAATAGCCGTAAGGAGGTATTTGTAACCATCCTTCGATTCTGGGAAAGGTCCCACATGATCAATGTGTATAAACTCAAACATCCCCGCATGAAGAGGAAATTCGCCAATCAGGCCGAAATTTGCCTTCAGTGGTGTTTTGTTTATCTTGCACGGGATGCATGCATCCACCGCCTGATCTATCTCCTCCTTCATCTTCTTCCACCAGAATCGCCTCGCTACGAACATATGAGTTCGTTGTCGACCCGGATGCGCCAAAAGTGGGCAATTGTGGGCTGCGACAAATATAAATCGTCTCAGACTCTCCGGTACCCAAAGGGTCCATTTGTCCGGCTGTGACGCATAGCGACCGTGAAGGCCCTTGTACCACAGTAGACCATCTCTCCATCCCATCTCCTTCATCTGATCTTTGATCGCTTTCGTCATCCGTAGCTCATCCGGGTTCTGATATAACTGTATCAGTTCTTTAAACTCCGGATCTTGAGCCTGTTGTTGCCTCCATGCGGTAGGCGAGGCTATATGGATAGTACCATCTTCTAGCCGTACCCGATTCTTTCCGGGTCATCGTCTAGGTCACTTCTCCGCTCTTGAGGAGGCTCCGCATAAACTTCCTGCGTCTCCTCTTCCTCTCTTATGTTCGCCTTCGCATTCTCATATACCTCATAGGACCACTCAGCGTCCTCCTGGGTATGTAGCTCACAACATATCCCGTGATCCGGGCCTTGTGGACTGTACCGTAGACCTGTGCGGTCATATCGGACTCCACTCGCCATCTCCATCGCCTCAATGTGGCTGACCTCATACACCTTGTCAGTGGACAAGTCTTCCATCTCCACCGTGGACACCAACGCCGATACTTCTGAGTTAAACTCTAGCCTAGAGAGGCTATCAGCGACCACATTTCGCTTTCCCGGTAGATGGACCATTGTAAAATCGAAACAAGACAAGAACGCTTGCCACCGCGCCAGCCGTCCCGTCTGTTCATGATTCATCAACCATAACAGGTTATGATGATCAGTTCTGACAGTAAATTGAGGTCCTCCCCACAAATACTCTCTGAGCCTCTTGAGGGCCCATACTACCGCCAACGCCTCTCTTTGCCTTGTGCAATAGTTTCTCTCCGCCGCACACAACTTCCTACTAATAAACATGATTGGGCGTAATTTCTTCTCCTCATCCTCTTGTTGTAATACAGCCCCAATCGCAAACTTAGATGCGTCTGTATCGACTACGAATTGTTTCGTAAAGTCGGGCATCGTTAACACCAGTCCTCCGTCTTTCGGGTCTTTGTAAATGAGATCTTTGAGCGCATGAAACGCTTGCAAAGCCTCTTCGTCCCACTTCTCAAAGTCTCCAAAATCTATCATTTTCTCCACTTTAGCCCGTGTTGCACCCCAATCGGGTATAAACTGGCTATAGTATTGCGCCATCGCAAGGAATGAGTGCAATTCAGTGCGGTTCTTCGGTATCGGTCGATTCATAATCTCCTCCCTCTTCTCTTTGGATATCGAGACTCGATTATGGGAGATCTCGTACCCTAAGTATGTCACACTCGTCTTGGCAAGTTGACACTTCTTTAGATTGCACTTCAGGCCAAAAGCTCCGATGCGCCTGAATATATCGGACAAATGATCGATATGCTCCTCCATTGTGTTAGAGTATACGATAATGTCATCGATATAGCAAAATGCATATTCTCCCGCCTTCTGTCCCCGCCTTCTCATAAAGCCACCGTCAGACAAATCATCGTACTGACTGCTCAACATCTTCTGCATCGCCTTCTGGAAAAGTCCTGGGGCTTGCTTGAGGCCCATCGGAAGCACTTTCCATTGGTATATTTCCATACCCACCACAAACGCCGTCAGCCATCTGGACTTTTCCTCCAGTGGTATCTGCCAGAAGCCATTCTTAAGGTCAATGACCGAATAGAATTTTGCATTCCGCAGTACTCTCCTTCCTTCTTCTAATGTCGGGAGAGGATTTCTCTCTTCCTCCAGCACCTTGTTAACACGAGCATAGTTAACTGTCAGGCGCCATTCTCCTCCTGGCTTCGGCACTATTCTCGGTTGTGAGACTATTGAGGATGTTGATCTCTCAATAAAGTCCTCATTGAGCAGCTGTCTTGCTAGCTCCTCCGCTATCTTCGCCTCATGTATACTCAAATTCGCCCTTCGTGGTGCCGGTGACGGCTCCGCACCCGGTATTTTGTAAATAACCGCAGTGAAATCTTCAGGCTTGACACCACCTGCATGTGGAGGGTCAAAAATTTCCTTGTTCGCCTCTAATTTGGCTTTTAAAAGCTCCTTCTCCTTCTCCGTGCCTACTCCTTCTTCCAATATTTTCCGCGCCGCCTCTTGAAAATCTTCATCAGACATCTGCTTATGCTGCTTGAGGGGTTCTCTGTCCTCCTCCAAGCCTAAGTCCTCTTCCGAGACATCATCTAGGCCCGTCTTTTCATACGTGACCGTGTCCGGCTCATCATCTTTACCGAGCTCCACCAGCATGTCAATGAGTCTCGCGTATTGCAAAGGAGCTTTACGGGTGTAAAAACCATCAAAGCATGTGAATGCTTGCGGTATCAATTTCAACTTGTCGAGGTCTCTGAGCTTCCGCTTGTATGCACTGCTCTGCTCACGAGTTCCCATACGACAAGCCACCACTAGCTGTTGCTTGCGAGAGGGTACCGGTATAGGATGATCAATAAGCCGGTCCCTTATTTCCTGCGCCCATATCGCCTTCTCATTATATGGCAGGATAATAGTATACGGCTTATTATTTTCGAATATTAAAGTCCGTAAGCATTTCTTCACTTCAGACAGTGAACGCGGCCACGTGGGCTCGTCACCCCAGAAATCAGTAATAAAACTTTTAATAGTTTCTGGTGGAGTATCCGGGATTCGCCCCGTTCTCCTTGGTACAAACTCCTCCCTTTTTTCTTCTCCTACTTTCGCATGGAAACAGTATCCGTTAGTAATATGGACATCTGTTCCTACTCCTTCCGCGAATCTCGCCAACGACGGGCTTCTTTGTGCGACACATATAATCTCCTCCTTTCGCTTCTCGATTAAGTCATCAATAGACTTTTTGTCCCAATGGCATGTCGGAACTGTGACAGTGCACACTTGGGATTCCCAATTGTCGGTCCAGGACAGTTCATCCGGTCTTACGACATGGGGGTGAACGTACACCTCAAGTGCCTCATGTGCGATAGCCATCTTTTTGTGATCCGTCGCTAGACTCAGCTCAT
>WBZZ01001403.1:0-2500 GCA_019918135.1 Paulinella micropora
TTCCACGACCAGTATCCGTTTTTGGAAAGTAGGAACATCATACCTTCGAACGAGATGTATTGCAGTTTTGGATCCATCGGAGATCGAACGTGGCCTGTTCTTGCTGCTTCAATCATGGCTTTGTCCAGAGCTGATCGTTTGATTTTATTGGTTGAGTCGTCCTTCATTTGAGCCATAAGAGTTTCAATAAAGTTGCGATGTGGTCCTCCGTAGAACGGAATAAGGAGTGGAGGGCGTGGTGTTCGCGACGGGGGAAGTTTGATCCATTCGTTGATTCGTTCCTCGTCCTTAGGTTCCCTTGTCTCCTGATCGTTGTCGGCACCTAGTTCTATTTTCTGGCTCTTCGAGAGTAAGTTGTATTTCCATTCGGTGGCTTGTCCATTAGTAAATTGCATAAAGAGAGTGGTATGGCAGACGTCCAAGGTTGCTAAGCGATCAAATTAAAGTGCAGTGGGGCAGCTTGATGTTTGCTTCGAGGTTGTGGTTTTGCTTGTTGCTGCTTGCTTCTCTTTTCTTCTTCTCTCTCTTCCCAGATACGTTTCATACTCTTGCCATAGGGATCAGGGGGGTTGAATGAGGTACCATGTTCTTGCTTTTTGGGTGTTGTGGTTGTAGTGGAGGCAGATTGAGAGCGTGAACGAGCTTGCTCTTGTCTTCGTGCAGGATAACGAGGGTTGATTTCATGGCTTTGTTTGGAGCTTGGTTGTGAGGTCGAGTCATGTCGGCTGTGTTGTTCGTTTCTGTGGGTTCGTGATCTGTTGTTGCTCGGAGAATAGCGTCTGTTGGTTCGTGGGGAAGGGATCGTCTCTTGCCTGAGTAGGAGCTGTGCTGGCTTCTTGCTGGGCTTCGTCCTCTTTGCTTCTCATGATGACGTCTTGGATTGTACTGTTGTTGGGGTTTTGGTCGGTTGGTGTTGCGAGGGGAACTTGACCTTCTTCCACGGTATGGTGAGGTTGACCTGCTTCTCCTTCGATCTGAGTTATGACGTCTTCGATCTGGTTGTCCATAGTTGTAGCTCCTTGAGTCTTCACCATGACGTGAGGGCTTTTCTCTACGAGGATTGCTCATTCGTAGGCGGTCTGGTGAACCAGACGTGTCGAATCCCGAACCCTAAGGAGGGCAAGGATACAGATTTTACTTTCAAGAATAGTTATTTATTGACAGGGGTTTACCAGACCACGAGTGACCGTGCTCGCCCCTTTGCTTTGCAGTGCAAGTAAGTGCAGGGTTTTGTTTTTGGTTTTAAGGGTAAGGGCAAGGTAAAGGGCAGGGTAGGTATGTTGTTAGTGCGTGTGAGCTGTGCTCACTTTGGAGGTTCTGAAAGGGAAGTCCGTGGAAGGGACTTGGTTTTGGTTGTATTGTAACGGATGTAGTTGTGTTAGAGTGGAAGGTTCGTTCGTACGGCCAGTGAGAGAAAAATACAACTTGTTAATATGGGTAAAAGGGGAAATTGTCAAAGTATTAATAAAAAGGGAAATTGACAGGTGCTCCTGGGGTGGGAAATTACTGGTAAAAATGGAAATAAGTTGGATTTTGCTGTATTGCATAGTAAATAATCGACCATTATTAAAGGTAAAGGTAAATATTTGTAGTTCCTTAGTGAGTTATGTAGTTCCGTAGGATTGTACAGGTTAGAAATTATTAGTAAGAAAAATATCAGTAAGGAAAGATTTTTTATGCAAGCAAAGTTTTTTAATAAGAGAATACTTGCCACTAGTAGAAATAAGTGGGAACGTATACCCCGACTGTGAGGAATGACACTATACAACTCTTCAGATGGTTGAGTACAACGAACTCTTAAGTGAATTATAAAGAACACTATGGCTCAGTGCAAGTGAATTATAAAGAACACTATGGCTCAGTGCATGGAGACTTGACTATGTGAGAGCAGCGCCGGGGTGAACTTTGAATACGTAGTCATACCAGTAAAAAGCAGACTCCCGCGGTCACTTTGTTTATTTACGTAATTTGGAGTTGTAGGCGCAGAAAGGTAAATATGTGCTATTTTAATATACCCGCGTCAGGCTGCCAGTGTGTCAACCCAGACACTGTGGCAATAAGAGGAAGTTACCAATAATAACCTGTGCCTCTTAACCGGGTAACGATAATATTACTAGAAGTGCCGGCGTTACACTTTTTAGACAGATATTATCGTTAGGCCCGCCCGGACCACGGGAATTGGCTCAGCCCAGGTGTTGGCCTTGGTTGTTTTTGGCTCCGCTAGTCTCCCACATTGAAAGTTGAAGTTCCACCATCTTTAACCCTTATTTATATATAATAACAGAGAATTAGGTTACTAGCGGAGTGGATTGAATTGGTTGTATTAAACTTGAGAGGCATCATTAAATATATTCTTTTAGACCAGAACCCTTACCGGTAAACTTCAAAGTGAAGTCAGCCTATGCCGGCCCACCCGGGCCCGGTATATAATGGCAGCATTACTTACCCGGGCCGTTCCGGTCTGTCGGTTATCATTGGTCTGGAGATTACGGAGTCCCTA
>WBZZ01001403.1:17500-46286 GCA_019918135.1 Paulinella micropora
TGAAATGATAACCGTTGTTTTTGGTCAAGGATGATAGGAGGTCAAGGAGTAGGTTGAAAACTATGTTGAAAAGGAGAGGAGAAATGCAGCATCCTTGAAAAACGCCAACAGCAAAAACAAAGGGTTCTGATTACCAATCTTTCCCTTCGATTGTGGCTACTAAGAGTTCGTAGTATAAAACGATTATGCGAGCAAACATAGGGGGCACGTGGTACCACCAGAGAGCGAACTGGATCAAGTTGTGGTTTACTCTTCCAAAAGCGTTTTGTAGGTCAATCCATGCTATGACCAGTTGACGATAGTGATCTTTTGCATTTCTGATGGTAGCTTTTGTAGTAGCAATGTGCTCGGTGCATCCTGCAACGTTACGGAGGAAACCTTTTTGTTTTGCTCTGTCAAAGTACTTGTTATCTAGCAAAAAACTCTCTCTAGGCGTTTTGACCACAAAGAGAAAAATACCTTACCCGAGCAGCTTGTCAGAGCAATCGGACGATAGTTTGAGGCCTGAAGTGGATCGCCGTCCTTATGAAGGAGGGAGATAGCAGCTTGGGCCCAGCTATTAGCTACATCCGTTGTCCAACACTTGACAATGAGTTTGTGTAAGAAAAGTAAAGCGGTGGGAAGTCTCTTGTAAACAAGGTAGCTAATACTATCTCTGCCAGGGGCTGCATCATTACGCTTGGCAAACACAGATCTTTTGGTTTCCAAGAAGGACGGTGGCTTGAGGTCAAAGGGGACAGTTGGTAGAGGCGGGCGATTCATTTCAGGTAAGGGCACGTAGGTTTGTTCACGATTAGCGTCTTTGTATAGGTTGGGAAAGTAGGAGTCACAGTTTTCTTTGGATAGGGAGGAAGTGGTTTGGGTTGAGGGGGGATGAAACAGATTTTTGGCAAACTTATGAGTGTCATTTCGGAAGCGTGTATTTGCTTGTCGTTGAGCGGAGCTTAAAGTTGCTTCCTTGAGACGACGGCGGAGGCGGTTACCGGTCTTCAATAATACTCACCAAGTTTTTTGCAGGCTTTTTGCAACAGCAGCTGGAATTGAACCTGCCCTTTTGAGATCTCGCAGATGTCTCTTTTGGATCAGTTTTTGTTGTCGGTTCTGCGTGAGTTCTGTTTGGAGCCGGATTACGTGGCGGTTTTTTCGCTCATGAGTTTGTTCTTGTGTTTTTGTTACCCGTTGTGATATGAAGTCGTAGAGATATCTTTCAAATTTCGCTACTGCTTCGTCACATGACAGGCATTTGATGAGAGAGGAGGGGGAGGATGAGAGGGAGTGCGGATTGGAGTTCTTCTTCAATGCCTTTCCATTCGCTTGGTGTTGATGGCAATACCAGGCGTTTTCTTCTTTCGGGTGGTTCGTTCGGGGCACTTCTTGTCCGATGGACGAAATGGGAGTATGTCTCGGCGTCAACACAGTGGGTGAAATCCAGGTTGATAATGCCGGGTTGCGACTTGTAGTCCGGATGGACGTGCGCTTTTGGGCTCTTCTTTTCGAGGAGACCCGAAAGGTCTTCGTAAGGGTGAACATGAGCAAAATCTTCTCCAGGGGGTTCAGGCGGTGCAGAGCACGCACTGGGAAGATAGATAGATAGATAGATATATAGATAGATAGATAGATAGATAGATAGATAGATAGGCAGGTAGATAGATAGACATAGTTAGGTAGGTAGATGCCTTTGGGCAGGTTCTTCCACACGATTTCTCTGCGTCGACACGTGCTCTCCAGCTGGCGCGCTGTTTTATCGAGGTATTGCCACGTGCGGTAGCGAGGTTGATCTTGCCCTCGCAGCCAACCACCAGCCTCCTCCAAGAACTAATCCATCCATCAAGCAAAGCGAGCAAGCAAACAATTACCAACCAACCCACCAACCTACCTACCTATCCACCTACCTACCTACCTACCTACCTACCTACCTATCTATCTATCTACCTACCCACCGTACCTGGAAGTCGTGGTAGAGGTGGTTGGTGTTCATGTCTGCCAGTTTGACGAAGACCGAACGGGGCTGCTGCCCATCGCAAGCGGCGCGGACCTGTGTACAGGTAATGCAGGAAGCAGATAAATTGATTGTAGCAAACTTCTTGCGGTATCGGCTGTGATTTCCCGGAAATCTGCACAATCCCCCCCCCAACCTCCCGTCTCGTCTCATGTTCTCGGACCTTGTGCCGTGTAATGCAGGGCAGGCTGCATGTTCTGCTGTGAAAAGTACTTCGGTATTTGCGGTTATTTCCCGAAAAACTACCACAAATTCCCCCTCCCGCCTCATCTTGTCTTTGAATGTGTGCTGTGTGACGCAGGGCAGGCTGCATGTTCTGCTTCTGCACTCACTTCAGGAGTGTGAAAAATATTCCTTCCCCCGGCTCGTGTTCTTTGACCTTGTGATGTGTGACGCGGGGTAGGCTGCATCTTCTGCTGCTACACTTGGGAGAGCGAAACATAGTCCGGCATTTGCGGGTGACTTGCTGGGAAATGGCCCACAGTTTCTCCCCCCCCCCCTGCCTCATGTACTTTGTTTGACCTTGTGCTGAGTGACGCAGGGCAAGCTGCATGTTCTGCTGCTGCATTTGGGACAGCGGTACTTAGCGTTGACCGACCCACAGACGACACACACTGTCCCCTTAGGCCCTGCATGTATGTATGTATGCATGCATGCATGTATGCATATATGCATGCATGCATATATGCATGCATGTATGTATGTATGTATGTATGTATGTATGTATATATGTATGTATGTATGTATGTGTATGTATGTACGTATGTATGTATATGTATGTATGTATGTATGTATGTATGTATGTATTCATGCACGTATGTAAGTATGAGTGTATATGTTTATGTATGCATGTATTTTCATTGGTGTATGTATGTATGTATGTATGCATGTATGCATGTATGTATGTATGTATGTATGTATGTATGTATGTGTGTGTATGTATGTGTGTGTATGTATGTGTGTATGTATGTGTTTATGTATGTAGATTGTATGTATTTAAATTGTATGTATGTATGTATGTATGCATGTATGTATGCATGTATGTATGTATGCATGTATGTACGTATGTATGTATGTATGTATGTATGTATGTATGTATGTATGTCTGTACCTGCACGTACTAGCTGTTCTGACTCTGCCTCGTCAGGCTCATGTCCCGCCTGGGCCGGGGGGGTCTCCTGCATTGCACGTGTCCTACGCATCCACGTCAACAACATAAAACAACATAACATAACACCAACTATACTACATTACATTACATTACATTACATTACATTACATTACATTGCATTAAATTACATTACATTACATTACATTAAATTACATTAAATTACATTACATTACATTAAATTACATTACATTACATTACATTAAATTACATTACATTACGTTACGTTGCGTTACGTTACGTTACGTTACGTTACATTACGTTACATTACGTTACATTACATTACATTACATTATATTACATGCGTTACGTTACGTTACAGTACGTTACGTAATGTAATGTAATCTAATGTAATATAATGTAATGTAATGTAATGTAATGTAACGTAACCTAACGTAACATAACGTAATGTAATGTAATGTAATGTAATGTAATGTAATGTAATGTAATGCAAGTTAATGTGATGTGATGTGGTGATGATGTGATGTAATGTGATGTAATATAATAGGTGTGAACAATGTAATGTAATGAATGCGTTACGCTAAGTTACATTACGTTACGTTACATTACATTACATTGTTCACACCTATTATATTACATCACATTACATCACATCATCACCACATCACATCACATTAACTTGCATTATATTACATTATATTACATTATATTACATTACATTACATTCCATTACATTACATTACATGACATTACATGACATTACATTACATTACATTACATTACATTACATTACACTACACTACATTACATTACATTACATTACATTACATGACACTACACTACACTACACTAAACTACACTACACTACACTACACTACACTGCACTACACTACACTACACTACACTGCACTACACTACACTGCACTACACTACACTTGATATGACATGACATGACATGACATGATATGACATGATATGACATCACATGATATGACATTACGTGGCGAGATATTGGTACACGGCAGGCGAGAGTGGACGGGTACCTAGAGAGAATGGGACTAAACCAATGTAATCCAAATCCATTTTATTTTTTCATTTGTTGCACCAGGCGATTTTCGCGCTCGAATGCATTGCACTTAGTATATCAATCTAAAATGCGTGCATTTTCGAGCACATTCCATGTCATATGTGCGTAAACAAGATAGCATGAGATAGTAATTGTCATGTAACTCCCTTTATTTAATGAACGTCTGGAGGTAGCATTTTCGGAAATATCACAGTCAGTGGTACGCTTTGGAGTTAATGTAGGATGAATCAGTGTGGATTAGCGATGTTCGGAGATTGTGCGGAGTAAGCTTGGAATACAGAACCGAGACTGCACAGACGCGGGAATAGAATGAAAAAGCAACATGCGCACTCATGCATGGACGCGCGGAACAGAACCAAACAAGCAGCTGCTGATCGACTGTCGCTATGTGCATCAAAAAATGTCCTAAATTCACTTGAAGTTCCTGTAAACGAACTTTCGCACAAACAGCTTTCACCAACACTGTTGTCAAGGGTGGCTTCTTTTTCGGCAGTGATGGATTCGTTTTCGTCAGTGATTCGGCTGATTGCGTTCAATTGAGGCAGATATTCAATTCGCCCTATTTCAACTCAAACAATCGTTTCCGACACATGCTTGCACGCGCATATTCGTGCACTTGCGCAATACTGTGACATGGATGTTGATGTGATGTAAACTGATGTACAGAATATTGCATAACTCTTTGGTCTGCACCTCTTCAGTCTCGTGCAGTGGAATTCTCTGCCTGAGTTGCGTTATTTTTCCTCAGTACTTTCCTCCGTGACGCTCCTCTCTTTTTAAAGTGCAGACGACAACGCTGAAACAAAGTGAGCATTGCATCCCGATTAAAATGAGGTACACCAGGTGCTTTTTGAAATTCAAAATTATGCGACTGTCTCGATGGCGTTTTCTGCTGTGTAATCTTACGTTTCTCTACCTTTGTTTATTTTACATAAACAGCGCAGAGGCAGGAGGGCTGCGAAAGAGGCATGTGGCGCCCGATGATTTCGCTCTCGTGGAACAAGGAAAGCCTGCTGAAGCAAGCAAAGATCACCCGACGAAGGCAGCTAGTGATCTTGAGCCCCTGAATTGGAGCCTTTTGATGAGTAAGTACTGCTAGTATGATGCATAGTATCAAATCCTTCCGTATCAGGTAGCAACACAACTGATGATTGGACATATAGACAGACAGGTACGACAAACAGGTACAGAGAAACAGGTACATACAAACAAACAGACGGATAGACCGAAAAACATGTGTAAGCATACAGGGAGACGGACAGTGGATAGTTAGAGTAATATGTAGATGGCTTGGTACAGGCCTCTTCTCACTCTCTCTCTCTCTCCTAGAGTAATATGTAGATGGCTTGGTACAGGCCTCTTCTCACTCTCTCTCTCTCTCCATCCCTCCATCCCTCCCTCTCTCCCTCCCTCCCTCCCTCCCTCCCTTCCTCTCACACACCCACCCACCAACCCACCTACCCTTCTCGCCTAGATCGAGGAACCACGCAGTATCGTGTACGACGAGATCCATTTTACCAAGTACTCTACCTATTACTTGACTGGCCACTTCTTCGTTGATATTCACCCGCCACTGGCCAAAGTTATCATGATGGGCGTGGAGCACTACAATGGATATGAGGTAAATGATGAATGAATATCTATTTTACCTACTGCCTTACTGCCTTACTACCTTACCTACCCCACCTACCTATCTACCTACCTACCTACCTACCTACATTACTTCCTACTCCCTGTCCTGCTAGAATTTGGGAGAGCTCAACGTGCAATGGTGGACAAACCACGGGTACACCTACATATATACATACATACATACATACGTACATACATACATGCATAAATATACACGTATATACATACATACATACATACATGCATGCATGCATGCATGCATACATACATACATACATACACATACACACATACATACATACATAACATAACATACATACATACATCATACATACATACATACATACATACATACATACATACATACAACTACTCGATTCTTTTGCGCAGACCACCCTGCAATTGACTGCCAGAGTTCCAAAAGACCACCGAATTCGGTTCCCTCATCCTGCAGGTACATGTTGTCGAGATGCACGTGCTTAATTTCTGCGACGTATCGTTTGTCGTTTTTGCTTGTAAGCTGAAAAGCCGCAAATGAATTTCTGGCTCGGTTTGTTGCAATGTAGGTGGAACACTTGAGTGGCGTGTTGCTGTTCTGTGCTTTGAGTAGGTACAATTCTAGTTCCTCAAAACAAATCAATGATTTGATATTGGGGGGAGCCTTACCACGCGTGACCAGCCAGCTCTTCTTTTCTGGGGAAGCCCAGAGCTCCACGAGCTCGGGGGAAGCCCAGAGCTGCATGAGCTTGGTCTTGACAAGGTCTTTTTGACTTTGAACGTTTAACACCTCCGATTTATCGAGGAGTTCTTTCAGATAGTCTTGAATTTTGGCTATCTTTTTCCATAAAGGCTCATTGGATGTTGCAAAATTGTTAAAGAATGTCCAGGCGGTTTCTTCTAGGATTTTCTGAAACCACTGTTTTTCTTGCGCCTTAGCCAAACATAGAACTCTTTTCTCTTGTACATTTGGTGTGTTGCCCATATTTTTGGGCCAGGCTTCTTCTTTGAGTTTAATAATGTATCACAAAAGCAGACGCTAATTTTGATACTGCTTTTTTTTGTCTTTTTTTCTTTTCTTTTTCTTTCCTTTTTTGCGTGTGCAGATTCAAAAAAATCGTTTTCTGCCCGCCAAAGTCTTGTCGTTTTTCTCCATGCTCCTCCCTCCCTGCCCCGACTCTCCAGGTGGCTACATTTTTTTGTGTCCTGTGTTACAAAGCATCCCCTGCTTTTCTGCCCTGGTCTCCTTCTTCCTTCGCAGCCACCTTGAGATAAGATGGTTTAATCTCAACCTGAAATTTATCCTTCAGTGCAAATAGTGTCGTGTTGTCAACTTCGTCCCAGGCAAAGTTTACGCCGACGATTTTACCTGCCCCCAACCGTCTCTGTTGATTCATCCGTTGTCTGATTGTGTACCAGAGAGATAAATAACAATGAAATTTGACTTCGTCATTCTTCAAAAAGGCATTCTCGACATGCACGTGGATGATTCGGAGCACAAAACGTCGTTTTGTGCTTGTTCGTTGCTGCATTTTGAAAACCGCGAACGAACTTCCGTCTTTGTTCGTGGCAACAAAGGTTTTACAGTTCCCAGATTCGGACTTGTTGTTCGGATCTGGTGGTGATCCAAATAATTTGAATTCGCGGAGACAGATCGCAATTTTGCGTGGCTTGGAAGCCGCCATTCTCGTAACATCGACTTGCCAGGCCTTTGGTTCGTGTGCGCTTGTCGGGGTCTGTGGCGCTTTGCCATGACCACGCGATTTTTGTTGGTCACCCTTCAACCGACCTTTACTCTTTTCCGAGAATCTAGCGGCTTCTTCGTTCCCAAGCAAACGGCGGATCTGTTCCGGTAGTTGCACTAATTCGGATTGTTTAAGCAAATCTATATTCTCAACCAGAATTGCAGTGTCTGTCTAAATATCTGCTCAAAGTCTTGAATAACTGTCTCTAGGCAATAGACCTCACCTGCTTCTCTTTCTATGTCAGCAGCAATGCCCTGTACGGTTCCCATGGCTTCTTTTTCTTTGTGCCTTAAAAAAAAATCAGCCAAAGGGAGGAACAAAGCCGGACTATTAGACGACGCTACCTACGCCGCGAACCCCCAGCCCCCCCCCCCCCCTCTCTCTCTCCCTTCTCCTGCTTTCCTCTCTACCGGTGCCCCCCCCCCCATCCCTCCTTCCCCCCCCCCCCCCAGATCACAGAAAGCAAAATTATAGTAGAAACGGGAGATGACAACAAAAAGCAACTTACAGAAAAAAACCAGGGGGAAGGGGTGCGCAAAATCTTGGGTTGTGTTTTGTTTGCTGAGTTTTTTTTTCTTACAAGCCCGTACTTTGGTTAACAAAAATATCAATCCGCGAGCGCCTTCTTCAGCGGCTTCCAGATGCGCGTGTGCATTTCCAGCTAGCGGGCCTCGTCGTAAGCCTGCGACAGTGCCGTGTCCAGCAAAACCGGCAGCTGCGCTACCAGCCGCTGCGCCAGCAGGCGCCGGCTGTTGTCTTGCAGCACGTAGCCCCACAAGTAGGCCCGCTCGCGCTTCAGCCGCTCTAGCACTCGCCGCAGCTCCAGCAGGCGCATGTCTTGCCTCGGGATCCGTTCCCCGGTGCGCGCGACAGCCCTCAGCACGGCCCAGATCATCACCGCATAGTTCAGCAGCAGGCGCCGTTCCTCGGCCTTGGCAAACCAGGGCATGGCGTACGGCCACGGCAAATGTCCGCCGTGCCTCCCGTTCAGCAGCGCCAGGGGTTCAGCAGATGCCGCGCCGGGCAGCAGCCCCGAGCAGACCAGCCACGTCCAAACAGAGCGCGACACCAGCCCGGACTTCTCGGCCCAGCCGCCCTTGCCTTTCAGCAGCGCTACCTCGTACGGCGTCAAGTACAGCTCCATCTCTCGCACTGCGTACGCCAGCTCGCCGCGCGGCGACCGAAAACGCCGCACGAGCGAGAACTTGCCGCGCGCCGCCGCCGGCAGCGCCACCGACGGCAAATTGTTGCGAGTGCCCTCGCCGTCCAGCAGCCACAGCTGCGCGCAGTGGACCGGGGACGCCAGCGAGCACAGGCCGTGCCAGCAGCTGCGCTGCACCTCCAGCAACTCTCGCAGGTCGAAGCGTGGCTCTTCCGGCAGGTAGCCGGCAAATGCAAAAGAGCGGAACCAGACCTTGCGCCCACTGCAACTCGTCGCCGCGAACACGCGCCGCAACGACGCGGACCAGGCGCGGAGCCGCGCCCGCTCGGCGTCGGCGGAATGTCCAACCGGCAGGCTCCGCAGGCCCAGCAGCACCCCCAGCTGCCGCGGCCCCCCGTCGCCCAGGCAGTGCGCCAGCAGGTCCCCGGCCGGGTGGTGTTGTTGTTGTCGGCCTGCGGCGGCGGGCCGCGGTCTACAATGGTCATTTTGCACGGGGCCAGCTGCTGCAGCGCGTGCAGGTCCGTCGCAGTCGCGACAGTGGGGTCCACACACAGCAGCCTAAGCTGCAGGAACGCGGGCGCTTTGCCGCGGGGGCACAGCGCCAGCCGCAGACGTTCCAGCAGTCCGTCCTCCCACTCGCCCGCCGCCTCCTGGCCGGCCAGCACGTACTCGGCCTCGGCACGCTTGCCCACCGTCAGCTCGTAGTGCCGCAGCGCGGGGGTGCAGACGCGGGCCTGGCCCACTGCCTGCGACACTGTGTCTCGCTCTACCATTTAGATATTTATGGTTGCGCAAACTTAACTAGTGTGTGGCTCGCCGAATTACAGCACTGCGAAAACCTAGAACGATTGGAAATACAGTCCTGCCCACTGATTAACATGCTAGACCCAATTAAAACGCTAGACCCAATTCGGAATTGCCGTTCGCTGAAAAAGCTTGACGTGTATGATTCCGAAGGCGTAACGCAGGAAATGATCGAACGCCTGCATCTGGCCCCGGCTGCACACAATATCACTGCACGGGGCGTTGACCCCGCAGGAGCTGGTGGACGGCCTGGCACAGTCCGGCCAGGGCCTGCAGTGGGACCCGGCCTGTAACATTGGTACATTTCCAGATGCTGAGACACCGCAGCGAGGGAACATTTAGCGCGCCGGTCAGGCCTGTACAGAATTCCAGGGACAGGCTTTCGAGCGATTTGCAGTCCTGAAGCGCGGCCAGCCTGTCGTCGGTGATTCGAGGGCAGCGCGAGAGCCATAGCTCTCGGAGCCTCTTGCACTCGGGGAGCTGGCCTAGGCATTCCCCTGTGATTCGTGCGCAATCTCCCAGGAAAAGTGCTTGTAGGTCCTTAAGGTCCTTGAGCCCCCGCAGTGCCTGGTCGGTAGGGCTGCCCGAGAGCCATAGCCATTCAAGTTTTGTCAGTTTTGGCAGGACGCGAGCTAAAATGTCGTCCGCCTGTCGATCCGTCGTTTTGATGCTCAGTGAAAGGAGCGAATCGGCGCTGCGCAGTTTTTCTAGCGGACTAATGTCATTGCAGTTCGATAGAAACAACTTGTGGATGGACGGAAAGGCCTGCAAGAGCACTGCCCATGTTTGATCTTTCTGGTCAGCAAGAGCTAGTCTCTCGACTGAAAAGCCCGAGAGCACACGGAGGTCGCCTGGACAGGGCGTTTAATATCCAGGCTGTGCAAGAGAGTAGACTTGTGTAGATAGAGGAGTATGCGTCGGTGGAGGGGCTGCTCGAGCTCGAAGTCAGGCTGTTGAAAGTTCCCCCAGAAGGTGGGGCCATCCACCAGCTCCCGCAGGGCCTTGCACGTCAGTGCCAGGGCGCACGCGATGTCGGGCCCGGCCAGGCCGCTGATCGTCAGCCATACATCCTCTGGCAGAGTTAGCAATAATAAGGCTCTGTTTGTCTGCACAATGCACCTGCGCTTCGACGCTCTCGGATCCTCTGCCGCCAGCTTCCTCCTCCTCACGGATTTAATTTTTTCTGCCATGGTTTTTTTTTTAATAGAGGGGAAATGGAAGGGAAATGGAGGGGAAACGGAAGGGAAATGGAGGGGAAATGGAAGGGAACTGGAGGGGAAATGGAGGGGAAATGGTAGGGAACTGGAAGGGAAATGGAGTGGAAATGGAGGGGGGTGGCGTAATAAGTCGCACGGGGGAAATGGAGGGGGGAAACTGTGGTTTTGCGGTGGCCCCCTCCATTTTCCCTCCTCCATTTAGTATCGCAACTTTTTTTTTGGCTTGGCAGAGGGAGAGGACAGGAGAGTGGGAAAAGGGGGGAGAGGGGGGGGGGGGGGGGGAATGGGGGGGCCTGGACCCGAGGGGACAAAAAAAAACACCCCCACCGCCTCTCCCGTGCCTAACATTCCCCCCTTTGCAAAAGAACGCGAGATGACTGCGGAAGGTATTTCGTTGCAGGAAGTGCTGGCGAGCGCACCGCGCCGGGGAACAGCCATGGTGGCCGGCTGGCCCGAGCGCGTGGTGTGCCAGACGTGCGGCGGCAACGAAATCGCCAGCGTCCAACAATACCTCTTTGAATGCCCGTGCGGCTGGCAGGCCTCTGTGGTGGCCGAGAACGTGCGCGCGTTGCTGGCGCGCCTGGGCTACGAGCGCAAAGACTCGCTGGACCTGGTGGATATATCGGGCGACTGGGCCCCGGCGCGCACAGGCGCGCCGGTGCTGACGGTGTTCTGGAGGTTCCTGCAGGACCCGCACGACACGCTGCTGCGGCGGAGCACGGCCAAGAAATGGATAGCAGCGGCGGAGGAGTCGGCGGCTTCGGAGCCCAGGCACATAATCATCATCCACCGCAAGCGGCGCGCGTCAGTGGCGGAGCTGATGGCCGAGCGAGAAGTTGCGCTCGGGTGGCGCATAGACTTCTGGGACGAGGACTCGCTGTTGTTCACGCCGGGGATCCGCGGGTTGTACCACCACGAGCACCGCGTGCTCAGCGCGGCCGAGTTAAAGAAGTTGGAAGCGGTGTTCCAGCTAGACGCCGGCCGGCTGCCCGTGCTGTTCAGTTCGGACCCCGCGGCCAAGTGGTGCGGCGCGCGCCCGGGGGACGTGGTAGCAGTGGAATCGACGTTCATGGACTGCAAGCAGCAATAATACAGGCGCTGCGTGTATCTGGCAGAGGAACGCTTCCGCAAGGAGTCGATAGTGGCCAAGAAGGCCGATGTCAGGGACAGGCACAACCGCTTCTTGTAAGAAGTCTGGGGAAAGCGAGGGAAGGCGAGGGGAAATGGAGAGGGGGGGGGGGGGGGGACGCGGCCCGTAGTGTGGTCCATCGTTTTTTTTTTTTAATTAAAGATTTTTTTTTCTTATGTTGTCCGGAATCCGACAGATTTCGCGAGACTATCCTTTTCGCCGCAAACTCCGACAGATTTTGCGAGACTTTCTTTCACCGTACATTTCGGCAAACTTTCGTGAAACTTTTCTTTCCCGCCGCAAACTCCAACAGATTTCACGAAACTTTCTTTCACCGCAAAATTCGGTCAGCGACTGATTTTTTTTTCTTTTTTTTTTTTTAAAGCAAAGGACCATCCTGCTAAATTTAATAGCAGAAATTTCGGGAAAGGTTGGCGGGCGGGGAAAACTATGAAAAGATTATGTATTTTCCCCGCCCGCCATTCTTTCCCGAAATTTTGGCCATCACAAATTTAACCAATTGCAAAAATGGCGAAATTCTTTTTTTTTTCTTATGTTGTCCGGAATCAGGTGAACTTCGCGAAACTTTCTTTCGCCGTACATTTCTGCAAACTTTCGTGAGAGTTTCCTTTTCCGCCGCAAACTCTAACAGATTCCGCGAAACTTTCTTTCACCGCCAACTTCGCGACAAATCTTTCACCGCAAAATTCGGACAGCGACTGATTTTTTTTTTTTAAGCAAAGGACCATCCTGCTAAATTTAATAGCAGAAATCGTTGTAATGTACTATTAATACCCGTTACTCCACCTAGTCAATTTACCGGTAATTTGGATAGTCTTAGTCATAGGCAAGTTCATAGGCCGGACAGTTATTAATACCTTTATTACTGACAAGGACACTTTCTAGAGTATTCGCGAATCATAGTCTGGAATGCCTAGAATCAAATGAGTATTACCATTCTGTTAAGGTCACCACACAAGTTTTGTGTAACCCAAAGTCATTAAAAGTCTTTTCTTCGGTTATTCTTTACCCTTAGCGGGGTAGCTTCCCTAAACTCTGCGTTTGAGTGATAGATTATTTTGGTTATGAGCCTTGTCAAGGAGGCAAGCGTGCCAAAGCACGTATTGAGTCAAGTGCCCATATTCGAGGGCAGCGACCAAAGCTTTTGGCCTTGGTCAAGCAAGTTTCAAAAGCACATGCAGGGGATATCTGTCCACTGTGACGTGGCAGAGATGGTATCTGTGGCATAATTAGCCGACCCAGCTAAAGCCAAAAGGGATTTTCCTTACGACGAAGCAAGGGCTAAGACGCCAGAAGACTTAGAAGAGCCCGACACGCCCATAAGTGATAGTGAGGAATATGAAGAGTCAGACACCTCTCAGAGAGGAAGACAGAGACACCAGACAAAGAAAGAAGATATCAAACAGCCAGAAGGTTGGGATAAAATGACAGCAGAACAAAAGAGAGAGTGGAAAGAGAAAGAAGCGAGGAAAAAGAAAAGACAAAGTATGAAACAACACACAAGAAGAAAGACAGCTATCCGCAAAGAGAAGAAATATTATGAAAGGATGAAAACTTTGCAGTTATGTCTGTCTGTGGCTTTTTCCAACGACAATGTATCTAATTTCCTGCGAACACAGAAGACGAAAGGACCCATTGAAGAGTTGATAGTAGTAAGAGATCAATGGGGAGGCATTTCCGGAGCAGGTAGGTACATGTTAGAGGAAGAGTTTGAGAGAACGAGACCAAGGGCAGGTCAGAGATATGTAGACTGGCTAAATGAATTTCTCGCAAAGAAAATCCAGCTTGAAAGTTTACGTGGGGCGCCATTTTCCGATGAGGAAGCAAAGAGAAAGCTATTTAAGAAATTGCGCTACCATCCAGCTTTCGGGGATAAATTTCAGGTGGACCACTATGATCTCCCGGCCAGACTAAGACCAAATTTCTCGGAACTATGCGAAGCATCTAGGGAAAGATGGTTAATGTGGGAAGAAAAAGAAAGACGTAACAATTTCCGTGAGAGAAAAACTCAAATTCGCAAAGACAACAACAAGAAATCTCGGGATGGCAAGCAGCGGCAAGAGACCAATCTCCTGATGGATAATAAAGGGAAAAGGGGAGACAATAAACCGGGACCAAAGACAGCTCCAAACTGGACGCTCAAAGTCACGTGTTTCGGATGTGATGCCAAAGGCCATACCATGAGATATTGTCCGGTGATTTCGGAAAAGTTCCGCAAAGAAGGAAAATTAAAACGGAATCAAACGGAAGACAAAGGCACGGAACAAGAAAAGAACGAACAAAAGAACAATTACAAAAACAAAAAGAAACCCTTTCATAAGAAAAAGAAAGCACTCACTTTGATAACAACCGGCAACGACAAAAACGAAGACGAACAAAGTGACTCTGATACAAACGTTGCTTTAATCCATATGGGGAACACTTATGATAAGAGCGATGATGATGAGGAAGAAAGAGAAAGAGATGACGAGCAACCAAGCTCACCTCATCACAAATCTACAAGTCCCCAAGCCCTTTTGAACGATACAAAGACTACACCTAGGGTAGGGAATAGACATAGTGAGAGTGGAGAAGGACGGGAAGTGCGGTTAGTATCGGCCACCCTACGAGGTCCCTCCTCACTACGGGGAGAAGGCAAGGAATAGCGGTTAGTATCCGCCACCCCACGATGTTCCCCAGTCACCCCTAACCCTAACGAAACTCCTTTGAGGCTTGAGAGTTCTTACGGAGTCACGCCTGACACAAAATGTGCCGGAATAAACAGACGCAAAAAACCGTGTAATGTTTCCGTTGAAAAATCAAAAGGAAAAGGAATATACGCAAATCACGCGAAACGATTATCTTATGCGAGGTACTGCGGATATCACGCCACACAAGACCCAGATTATCCGGAGTTGGATTTGTCGGTAAGTCCCGTGTTGCGTCCCCCCAAATCTCCTTACTACCCAGACGAACGAGGTCTTAAAGCTGCGGCATTGGAAAAGTCTCATAAAATTACGCAAAAGACTCGTTTTCGGGGAATTTGAAACTTTACGTGACACCAAAATTTCCACAAGTCCACAAGTCTCGCAAAATATTCCGCAACAACCACGCAAACATAATCCATTTTCTAGTCAGCGGACCGGCCAGAGCAGAGAAGGGAGAGAAGAGAGTGGAGTGGATGAGGGAGAGCAACGACTTGGGCCCACTTTTGTCAACAAGTTTGGCAACCAAATAGGTCCCACCTCACAACAACTCCAAATCTCTAGTTCTAGACCAATCACAGCACTCCCACCAACACAGACAACAAACACGCAACCCATCAACCCTCCCGTCATAACCTTCAAAGATATAAATGAAATAGCTAAAACGTTGATGAATGAGTGCGTGAGGGGAATGAATGGAGAAGTGATGCGTGTCGTGAGTGGCGAGCTAGAGAGAGATGACTTTTTGACTGACATAGTAAGAGCAATAGAAGGAGTGTACTTGGAGAGAGCAGTCAGACAGAGTCCCATCACTACACCTCCACAACTCACAGAAGAGGGACAAGGTGAGGGTAGAGGAGTCTCTGAGGGTGAACTAGAAACAGAGACAGAGACAGAAGGAGAGACAGAGCATGTACTGATACATGTGAGAAAAAGAGTTATGAAAAAGAGAGACATGACAGTACAGGATAGTGGAGCAAGCACAGACATATCATGCAGAGAAGACAGATTGACGGATGTCGATGAGATAGACCCGGTAGAACTACTGACAGGTAATGGAGAAAGGGAGTTGAGTAAGTCAGGAAGAGCTAGGCTGACTGTGATAGATGGGAAAGGAAGGCCTAGATCAGTAGAAAAGAAGATGTTACTCGACACTACCTTACCAGTTAGCATAGTCTCTACAGGACAGATGGACCACAGATACAACAGATCAGTCATCCACCAAAACGGACAGTTAGTAATACTCAAAGTCAACGAAAGATATGATCCTTTCGCAACAAGGGGGTAGAATGGGAGGGAAGCCCCACAAATGAGAACAAAAACGAGACAAGTAAGCATGAAGTAAATAAGAGAGAGAAAGAATTACACGTAGATATAGTATTATATGAAGCTTACCCCAGAAAGTCAGACAAACCTAGAAAGATAGGAATCAAGCTTTTTCACTATGCCTGTGGGCATTATGGGTTAACAAAGATGCGCCTATTGGCAAAAATTTTGAACATTAAGTTAGTTGGTGACGAGAGCGATGTGAGATTTTGCGAATCTTGCATGATAGGAAAGTCTAAACGTTTGCCACGTTTTGCAGTTAATACAATAGAAAGAGCCCAAAAGCCAGGTATAATTCTACACATAGACACATCAGGACCGTGGGCAACTAGATCAATAGGTGGTAAACGATATAAATTTTCGGTCACCGACGACTACTCACTGTTCATTCTTGACTTTTATTTAGCCCATAAGAATGAGTTTGTAGATTGCTTAAAACAAGCTGCAGCCTTTTATGAGAGACAGACAGGAAACAAAGTAAAGGAAATTCGCGCAGATCAAGAATTCCATATTCCGGAGGAAGTCATTAATTGGTGGAAAAATATTCGCTTTATTTGGAAAACCTCCGCGACAAACGATAAAGACGGGAATCCTATTGCGGAAAAAGTGAATGATATTACGGCGGGGCCTGCACGAGCAATGAGATATCACGCTAAATTACCGCCGCAATTCTGGGCAGAATTAGAACACGCAGCAACAACCATTCACAACATACTACCGGCAATTCACGGGGAACGCAAAGGAATTTCGCCTTATGAGCAGCTGTTAGGTAGAAAACCAACACTGTTTCATTTAAAACCAATAGGATGTATGGGTGTGTTACATATACCTAAGACTAAGTGCGGAAGGGAGAGTACAGAGGGAAAAAGGTGATGCTAGTAGGATATGATCTATTTCGGGAACTATACCGCGTATGGGATGGTAAGAAGATAATTTCCGGAGTGAGAGATGTGAGATTTAATATTCACAAAATCTGTAAACAAGCTCATCCTCCTAAACTAGTGTCGTGGGATAATGATGACTCTGAGGGGGAGAATGAGAATGAGAGCGAGCAACCACACACATCTCCACAAGCGTCACCACCCCAATCACCACCCCAATCACCACCCCAATCACCACCTCAATCACCTAAGTCACCGCACAACGTCAACAACGACCACCCAACAACACACTTTGATGAAGTTGAGGGGGAGACAGAGAATGTTGATATCGATGCGAATGAGAATGAGCATGAAAATGAGCATTACATTGGATCACAAACATACACGCCTACACACAAGTCCAGAGCCACATTATCCACCATAAATACCCCCAGAGCACAAGATCAAGCCACAAGAGCATACAAATGAACAAGATCCAACAGATTCACTAAAAATACATGAAAGAAGAGCATACGAAGAAAAATCACCACCATCTAAGGGATTAACGTGGGAGCAGAGTCAGAGAGTAACGGAGAGTAACATAATCCCCGGTAAAAGGCAGCGCAAGGCAGTAGAGAGATTTACCCCTAGCAATGAGACCAAGAGAGAAAAGAGAGAGGCTCAAGAGCTAATAGGTAAGGTAGTAAGAGTGCCCGCGCGTGCATGGGGAGATGGATGGGCGAAGAAAAAGTACGGTGAGGGATGGGAGAGCATAGTACGAGTAGGGGTAGTCAGCAGAGTGAGTGACCCCAGAGATAGACTCGTAGTAAGAGACAGACCTCAGCCCACCCACATAGTTAAGTTTGAGGACGAAGAAGAACGGATGTTGAATTCGGAAATCCTCAAATACTCCGTGAAAGATCCCGAATACCCGTTACAAAGTCCCGCTAATATGTTTTTATGCGATGACCGTATGGTGGCAGATGAGATTCGTGATTTTTATTTGTATGTAGATATCAGAGTTCCCAAAGATGTCATAGAGGAAGGTTTGACAGTTAAAGATGTTTTAGAGGGTATGAAAACAGAGCTAAAGGCTCTTCAATCCTTTAACACATACACATGGGTACCCCATAAGGAGGCAAGCAAGGCAGGAGTTAGTAAGATAGTTAGATTGACATGGGTTCACAAAGTAAAGTTAGATGAGAACGGGAAAAAGTTCATAAAGTCTCGTTTAGCTTTACGGGGAGATATGTTAGAACCCGGTGTTAGCTATAACCCAGATCAGCTCTTTGTTCCTTGCGCCGCGCACCATTCACTTTTATTTCTCGCCAAACTAGCTGCCTGGCACAAACACAAACTATACGGCATAGATTTTAAAAATGCATACCTAAATGCTCGTATGAATGACCCTGTTTATGCATATGCGCCAGAGAGTGTAGACAGAGAAGGGCATGAGGGGATGATATGGCGTATAGATGGTGCTTTATATGGTGCACCACAGGCAGGAAGAAGATGGTATGAGATATTAGCACCCAAGTTAGAGGAGCTAGGTTTTAGGTTGCTAGATTCAGACTTATGTATGTTTGTAGAAAATGATAAAGCTTTGAGAGAGGCGATAGTAGGGATATTTCATGTTGATGACTTGTTGTTCACCGCACCAAACAAACAAGCATATGAGCGTTTTGCGTCCGCATTAGAAAAACATTTCCCGCTCAAAAGACTCGGTATTGCCCGTGAATTCAAAGGAATAGAGATAGAGCAATCGAACGGGAAAATAATTTTGCATCAGCGAAAATATCAGCAGCAGATACTAAAAGTGGTAGGCTACGATTCTGCTAAACCCGTTAGTACTCCAGCGCAAAACATTTCACGGAACCGATGTCGGAATCAGCTAGCTTGCGAAAATTTTCAATTCCTAGTCTAGTTGGTCGTTTGCTATTTCTCGCAAAGATGACAAGACCCGATATAGAACAAGCACTAAATTCGGCAAGTGTCATGCAAACTATCGATAAGGGAATAACTTATGCGATGTTAGGCAGAATCTTTCGTTATTTAGTTAACTCTTATCGAGGTTTAGCTTACCATGAGCCTAAGTCAGAGCAAGAAGGGCAAACCTATCCAAAACTTTCCATGTGGCCCGACGCGGCTCACAAAATTTGTAAAAAAAACAGGGAAGTCCCGCACTGGATTCGTGATCCTATGGGGCAGCGATCCAGTTGCATGGTTATCAAAGCGACAGAGTCGCATCGCCCTGAGTTCCAATGATGCTGAAATATTTGCAGCAACTGAGTGCATTAGAGAGGGACTTGCACTAAAACACATTACACAAGAACTAAACATAACCCAAAAGAGCCCGATAGAATTATTCGAGGATAACTCTCAAACAGTCTTAGCGGGAGAGAGGGGTATGTCAGGTAATAGAACTAAACACTTACCTTTAGAATTACACTTTATGCACCACCTACAGAGAGACGGTGAGATTAAGTTTGTAAAAGTAGGTACGAAGAAGCAGATAGGTGATGTAATGACAAAATATTTACCGAAAGAACAATTCGAGTATTTACTTAACAAATTTACGGTAAAGCTCAAGTAATTTCGGGATTTGCGTGTCCACTCACCTATATTTGCTTTGAGTGTTTTGTGCAGTTTGTTGCTTGTTGCAGCAGCTTTGTTTTGCGCAGGGGTCAAGAGCCGTCGAGCCGAGGCTGGGTAGCCGACTGCCACGCGAGGCCGGCAGCCGCGAGGCTTTCCCTGGCTAACTTAGCAATTTAAATTCTTTCTATCATTCTTTCTGTCCTAGAATAGGAAATCTAAAATTTTTTGATTTTGCTACCCTCTACGGGAAGCGCTTGCAAATTTTTGAACACATACATACTTCATACATGTTACTGCATGACTACACATATATACATACATAGAGGATGTGATGTAAATGGGAGTTGATATTTAACCTTCGGATAACCCATAACTGATCCTCAACACTATTTTTTAATATTTACACACTAATATAGCCTATGACTTGCGACTAAGGGGGAGCGTTGTAATGTACTATTAATACCCGTTACTCCACCTAGTCAATTTACCGGTAATTTGGATAGTCTTAGTCATAGGCAAGTTCATAGGCCGGACAGTTATTAATACCTTTATTACTGACAAGGACACTTTCTAGAGTATTCGCGAATCATAGTCTGGAATGCCTAGAATCAAATGAGTATTACCATTCTGTTAAGGTCACCACATTTTGTGTGACCCAAAGTCATTAAAAGTCTTTTCTTCGGTTATTCTTTACCCTTAGCGGGGTAGCTTCCCTAAACTCTGCGTTTGAGTGATAGATTACTTTGGAAATTTCGGGAAAGGTTGGCGGGCGGGGAAAACTATGAAAAGATTATGCATTTTCCCCGCCCGCCATTCTTGCCCGAAATTTTGGCTATCACAAATTTAACCAATTGCCAAAATGGCGAAATTCTTTTTTTTTTTTCTTATGTTGTCCGGAATCCGGTGAACTTCGCGAAACTTTCTTTCGCCACAAACTGCTTCCGCAAGGAGTCGATAGTGGCCAAGAAGATCGATATCAGGGACAGGCACAACCGTTTCTTGTAAAAGTTAAAAAAATCTAACAAGGAGGAGGGGGGGGGGGCGCGGCCCGTAGTGTGGTCGATCGTTTTTTTTAATTCAAGATTTTTTTTTTTTTTTTTTTTTTTGTGTTAACCAAAATTAGTAGTACAAGATTCACGGCGCAGACGCGCGGACTAGGATGTTTTTGTTTAGGTAGTTTCTGAACAGCTACGAATTGCAGGGCCTCTGACAAGCACAGTCAAGGCAGGCTAGGAGCCAGCAAGGGAGCCAAAGCCCCGAGGTGCAGAGGCACAGCAGCAGATGTACGCAGTGATTCGCTCCACGCCTTTCGTAAGTGGACTGCGTGACATGCTGAATGTTGACAACATTGCCTGCATTGTATTAAATTACATGATTACAGCATGTATTAAAACATGATTAAATCATGTATTACATGATATTCCTGCCCTTTTCATGCCCGGTCCCCGTACCGCCCCGGATCCGTACCGGTAAGATTTATATTAATTCAAGTCCTTTTTTCTTTTTTGTGTTGACTAATAAAATACAAACAAACATTTATTCTAGTTCATGTCTCACATCGAAAGATAGAGATTTTTGGAATTGATTACCCACGAGAGAGAGAGAGAGAGAGAGAGAGAGAGAGAGAGAGAGAGAGAGAGAGAGAGAAAAACAGAGATACAAGTTTATCATTATTATTATTATTATTATTATTATTATTATTATTATTATTATTATTATTATTACTATTATTAGGGAGTACATAGGCCATCGGTCCTTTCCATGGGCTGATTGGTATAAAGCTCCTAGAGTAATGTTCTATGCCGTCACTTCCTTTATTCCACCGATTGGTGTGGAGACTTTCCTTATGGAATGGAGGACTGGATGCACATGGCCTTTTGGCTCAGCAATTGGCAGGAGATACACTATTACTATTATTATTATTATTATTACTATTATTATTATTATTATTATTATTATTATTATTATTATTATTATTATTATTATTATTATTATTATTATTATTAATATTATTATTAATACTATTATGAATACTATTGCTATTAATATTACTAGTACCATTATTATTATTATTATTATTATTATTATTATTATTATTATTATTATTATTATTATTATTATTATTATTATTATTATTATTATTATTATTATTATTATTATTATTATTATTATTATTATTATTATTATTATTGGACACCGTGATAGCCCAGTGGTCAAGTTCTACCATCTGGGCCCTGTCGCCAGTTCGATTCCAGTCGGTGCCACCAGTATTTTCATTGAACATACCGGTCCGTCTGGAAGTGTTGGAACTGCCCTTGCGGGGGTGTCATTAGAGCCTATCGTCAATTCTTCGTACTCCCCTCACGGGTGAGACGATGGAGGCGCATGTGCAGAAATGCATCAGCCATTGACAGAGAAGCACTATTATTATTATTATTATTATTATTATTATTATTAGGGAGTACATAGGCCATCGGTCCTTTCCATGGGCTGATTGGTATAAAGCTCCTAGAGTAATGTTCTATGCCGTCACTTCCTTTATTCCACCGATTGGTGTGGAGACTTTCCTTATGGAATGGAGGACTGGATGCACATGGCCTTTTGGCTCAGCAATTGGCAGGAGATACACTATTATTATTATTATTATTATTATTATTATTATTATTATTGTCATTGTTACTATTCAACACACAATAGATTACATGATGTAATCACGTATTACATGATTTATTAATTTGTCACATAATTATGTTGAAGAGAGAGAGAGAGAGAGAGAGAGAGAGGAGAGAGAGAGAGAGATAGAACGAGATTATATTATTATTTTTATCATTATCATTACCATCATTATTATTATCATTATCATTATTATTATTATTATTATTATTATTATTATTATTATTATTATTATTATGGACACCGTGATAGCCCAGTGGTCAAGTTCTACCATCTGGGCCCTGTCGCCAGTTCGATTCCCGTCGGTGCCACCAGTATTTTCATTGAACGTAACGATCCGTCTGGACCAGTATTTTCATTGAACATACCGGCCCGTCTGGAAGTGTTGGAACTGCCCTTGCGGGGGTGTCATTAGAGCTTATCGTCAATTCTTCGTACTCCCCTCACGGGTGAGACGATGGAGGCGCATGTGCAGAAATGCATCAGCCATTGACAGAGAAGCACTATTATTATTATTATTATTATTATTATTATTATTATTATTATTATTTTGGACATCGTGATAGCCCAGTGGTCAAGTTCTACCATCTGGGCCCTGTCGCCAGTTCGATTCCCGTCGGTGCCACCAGTATTTTCATTGAACATACCGGTCCGTCTGGAAGTGTTGGAACTGCCCTTGCGGGGGTGTCATTAGAGCCTATCGTCAAATCTTCGTACTCCCCTCACGGGTGAGACGATGGAGACGCATGTGCAGAAATGCATCAGCCATTGACAGAGAAGCACTATTATTATTATTATTATTATTATTATTATTATTATTAATCTATTATTAATCTATTATTAATCTATTATTATTATTATTATTATTATTATTATTATTATAAGAAAGAAAGAAAGAAAGAAAGAAAGAAAGAGAGAAAGAAAGGAGAGAGAAAGGAGAAAGAAAGAGAGAGAGAGAGAGAGAGAGAGAGAGAGAGAGAGAGAAAGAGAGAGATCTATGCAATCGTATGAGACACACCTTGTTTCATGATCAGTCGAACGTGTCAAAGGCCCAGCCCATCCCCTTGCATTGGGGTACCTACCTACCTATCCAACTCTCTCTCTCTCTCTCTCTCTCTAACATCAATAACACCAAATACAAAGTCTAGAAACTAGAGGAAGTGTGGCAAGTATCAGTTATAGCTTAGCAGACGTGTTTGCAACAATCACCAGAAAAATTAAAGACCAAAAAGAAAATTAAAAGAAAGAAACGAAACACAAAGCAACTAGACACACACACACACATGTACACACACACACACACACACACACACCTTGTTTCCATCAAATCGAAGGCTCACCTAGGTTCTCCTCGTTCGAATTTCAGCCTAACCCGCCCTGCACACAGACAGATCAATAAGCCTAGGTTCTCTTCATTCCAGCCTAACTTGCCCGCCGTGCACACAGACAGACAAGCGCACACAGTGGTGTGCGATGCATATGGCAGTATGGCCTTTGGTCCTAGGTTCTCTTCGCTCCAGCCTAACACGCCCTGCACTTTCTCTACTAGCCCTACCTTCCTTCTATTTCTTTTCAAAGTGTCCAAATCAACAGTGTTCTGTACTCTAGCTTTCCACAAAACCACAGGATCTTGTTGAGTCCACAACTCTGCATGTCCACTTTCCTGGCGAACAACACTAGCCCTGCCCATTTTCAACTTCCATTCCCTAGAACATTCGCTTTGCTCCAAAGCCGTCACGCGTCCATACCCAAAAACCATGGCTGCGAGAAGAACGTTCCCGACTCCACAACCTATGTCCCAAAACATGTAATCTGCCCTTTCGCAATACGGTACCGCATTCACTGCTGATAATACTCCTGTCATGCTTAGAGTTCCCCCTATTCCCTTCTCAGCAATGTGTAGGAGGTCGACACTGTTTTTGAATGCACCATGAATCGCCAAGACATCGGACACAGCCCAATTTCTTGGGTCAGGTTGTGCCATGAACAGGGGGCATAACGCGTTGCAAGCTCTACACTTTGACCTGCGCAAAAATATTTACACTATCGCAACCTGTCACCTCACACCTCCAGGGCGGCAGCCTTTTTACCAATGTTGTTGACATCGCCTACCACCAGGTAGGCATGCAAACAACTTTGCGGACTAGTTTACATGTGCACATCGATTGTAGAAAAAAAGGCCAAGGATTACCTTAAAAAGACCAAGGTATGCCTTAAACAGTCAGGGTATACCTTGAAACGTCAGGGTATACCTTGAAAGGTCAGGGTATACCTTGAAAAGTCAGGGTATGCATTGAACTTTGCAGAGGAGAGAGACACGACAGAGGTATACATTTTTTTAATGGGATTGTACAATTCCAAACCAGGGATCCTACTTCCTGTCCGATATTCCGCATCCACTGTAAGCACTCCTTGCCGTAGTGAATGGCTATGCATTGACCGAAAAAAATGTTTTCGATAGACCGAATTAAAACACGAGCTCCATCATTCTCTATTGCTGCTTCACAATTGGGCCGCAAACTATGCTGGGCAAATCCCCCACCCTCCCGGTACAGAGCTTCATGTAGAACTTCATGACTCTTGTTGCGAGCAGCTAAGAGTCTCCCCTCACTTTGTCAGTGAACACTAATTTTCTTCCCTTGCCCACTTCTATGGCTCGTGCGTGCTTCTCTTCCTCCGGACAAACTGAGTCGCTCTTTACATACTCACCCCCATAGGCCATGATGACAGTCCTAGGGCAGCCGATCCACAGTTTGCCCATCTGCTTGGAAACCTTGGGGACCGCCACAACGTAAAATCCCCTCCCGTCCTGGATGTCGACCAGGGACAAAAATCCCGCATCGAAACCCACAGGGCAACGCACCCTTTTCGCTTCCTGCGGTTCGTGAACTTTCTCATACTCTATTGAAATTTTGGTGGCTACAGCTAATAATGCCTAGCAACAACACCCCCCCCCCCCCCCGGGGACACACACACACACACACCAAGTACATCAATCGATAACTACATTAATAAACACACACCATACACACACACCATACTCATTCTGGTGACCATGATTGATTAGTATTAGTAATATATATTTACAATGTAAAAAATGTCCCCAGAAGGGGACTCTCGTCAATTGTGTTTGGTGACTGCCCAACTGGACGGGCAGCACCCAGACAAATTGAAAGCTTGGTTGTGACCGGCATCCTGACCAATTAGGAAGGCCTGGGCAACACGGGGCACCTCGTACATGCATCTATCCGACTATGTGCGACCCGAAAAACCGGGCCTTGCCCATGAAGTCGGCGGTGTAACAAGATGGAATCCTTCGGACCAGCTCCAACTTAACCCAAGTACAGGAATAGGGTCACAACCGACAGCATGTCAACTTGTAAACAATTGGCTTGGTTATGTGTTGTAATATACAACAACAATAACACCAAATACCTCAATCCATAACTACATCAATAAATACATAGGCACGGTCACATTTGTCTTCCAAGTGCGCTGTGCATCCAGTTTGAGTAAATATAAAGATATGTAACAGGAAAGGTAGGTGTACCTGTTTCGCTGCCACAGTCACAGGCGCAGCAGGCGCGGACGAAGAGGAAGAAGACGAAGAGGAAGAAGACGACGAGGAAGAAGACGAAGAGGAAGAAGACGAAGAGGAAGAAGAGGAAGTGGACTTCTTGGAGCCTGAAGTAAAGTGGTCATGAGCGTGAGTCAGGACCGAAAGCAGCTGTCTTTCTCTCTCCCTCTCCCTCAGGTCCGGGCGAGGTAGAAGTGTTAGACAAAATCAATTTATCTAACAATGCTACCTCTCCCGAGTAACGTTGTCATCAGGCGCAGAGTCTTTGCATTTCCAAGTCGCCAACAATCGCGCAACTTGGAATGGCAAATTCTCCAACAAGCAACAGTTCATTCTCAGAGAACCCAGCTTCTTGTAGCCTTTATCTTATCTTATCTTATTTTATCTTATCTTATCTTATCTTATCTCTCCCTCTCCCTCCCTCCCTCCCTCCCTCTCTCTCTCTCTATCTCTCTCTCTCTCTCTCTTTCTCTCTCTTACAGAAAAGCCAAGGTATACCTTACAAAGTCAAGGAATACCTTAAAGGCAGGGTATGCCTTAAACATTCAAGGTATACCTTGAAAAGTCTGGGCATGAATGCCGTTGCAGACTATATCCATATGGCTGTTCCACGTATACAAGATTTTACTTTTTAATAAACATTCTGCACAAAAGAATTCACTTTTCACCAGACTGTTCTAGGAACTCAGCCAGCAAACGGTCACAGTTAGTGAGATTCTGTTCTGGCTCCCACGAATCGTGCTCGTCGGAAAACCCTTTCCATCGAGCAAGATATTCCTTTGTCCCTTTTTTCACCCTCAGTTTCAACAACTTCTCCACCTCTGCTTCAACATGTCTTTCCGAAACGTCGTCACTAGCAGACGAGGAGGCCTGCATCCCTGAACGTCAGGGGTAGTACATGTGTGTGCGTGACTGTGTCTATGTGAGATTGCACTGATAGTACCTGAGCTGGACTTGTTGGCATTCTTTTTGTTCTTCTGCCCCTTCCCCGCCTCTTTCTCCTTCTTCCCCTTCCCCGCCTCTTTCTCCTTCTTCCCCTTCCCCGCCTCTTTCTCCTTCTTCCCCTTCTCGATCTTCTCCTTCTTCCCTTTCCCCATCTTGCGACGCTTGGTGCTTCCTACAAGCGCCAGTTCAGGTGTTTCATACTTGTCTGTACTACATAACTTCATGCACGCGTGCGTACACAAACATACCTTTCTCAGCCGTCCCCTCTGTTTCGTCGCTGGTGGACTCATCGCCTGAGCTCTCCTGCTGTTCCTCCTTGTCCTTCTTCATCTCTTTCTTGTTCTTCTTCTTCGCCATCTTGCGACGCTTGGCGCTTGTAGGCTTGGCGCTTCCTACAAGCGCCAGTTCAAGTGTTTCATACTTGTCTGTACTACATGACTTCATGCACGCGACGGTGCGTGAACAAACATACCCTAACACACAGCCGCACTCACATACATACCCTTGTCGCTCTCGTCACTGTCCTTGTGCTCCTCCTCGCTCTCGTCACTGTCCTTGTGCAGCTGGGGACGCTTGCCTACAAGCACCACGCATGCACGCGTGCGTGCACAAATTAAACATACACTAACACACACACACACACACACACACGCACACACACATAGGCTTGGGCTTGGTCTTCTTGCTCTTGCGTCCCTCCCTCTTTTGCCTGGAGGCCCACAGCTGCAAACGATTCATCCAACCCTGATGATCGTTTTACCGTACCCTTGAGTACACAATCATTCGAAACATATTTTCATCGCAGTAGAGCAAGTTCAGGGTCACATAGTTAAAAAACTTCAACCAGAGCTCTTCCGGCTTCGGGTCGTAGTCGCGTGCATCCTTCTTGTCCATTGCCCTGAACCACCGCTCCATACCTGCTTACAACAAGTGTGTGTGTGTGTACGTGTGTGTGTGTGTGTGTGTGTGTGCATGTATGTAAATAAATTCGTGTGTGTGTGTGTGTATGTATGTATGTGTGTATGCATGTCTGTCTGTGTGTACGTGTGTGTGTGTGTGTGTGTGTGTATGTATGTAAAGAAATGCATGTGTGTGTTAGCCTTTCAATGTTTGCCTTACATATCCAAGGTATACTTTGCAATAGCCAAGGTATACCTTGAAATAGTCAAGGTATACCTCAAACTAGTCAAGGTATACCTTGAACTAGTCAAGGTATACCTTGATATTCCAAGGTATGGCTTGAAATATGAAGGTGACGTACATAGAAAGATAGATAGATAGATAGACAGATAGATAGATAGATACGCATGGATGTATATATGCACGCATGTATTTATAGAGGACTTACTTATGATCATGTCGTTGTGTACGGGCCACACGCTCTGAACTATACAGTTCAACAATTGGTTCAGAAACGTCATGTGCTCAGACGTCTTGGTGACTTCCGGGCAATCTCCCAAACGCAATGCGCCAGGGGGACTTTGGCGCTGGAACGCCTGCACGTTCGGTAGCCCGTAGCGATCGTGATTGTATGCGTCTACGTTGCCCAAAGGCATGATGTCCTCCGCCCAAGCCGCAGCGACGTTCCGTTGAGGGTACACACGTTGCAGTTCTGCAAATGTAATTGTGTCGCCAAGACCCCAGCTAGTGAGCACACCAGGACAATGATGGCAACCTCTCTCTCTCTCTCTCTCTCTCCCTCTCAATCTCTCTCTCTCTCTCTCCCCCTCTCAATCTCTCTCTCTCTCTCTCTCTCTTTCTCACACTATCAGGACATATCCTGCATGACAAGATCATGCTCTAGTTTATTACATGATTATATCAGGTTATCTATGATGACGTCATGCAAACATGATAGTAGCATGTAGTACATGAGATAGAAATTGCCCAAAAACCGTATATGAGAAGATCATGTACAGAAATTATACCAGTTTTACATGATGAAATCATGTAAAACCTGAGTAACTCATGTTTACATGATAAAACCATGCTAAACATGATAGATCATGCACAAAATCCAGTACATGAGAAGATCATGTACACACATTGTATCAGTTTCACATGAACATATCATGTAAAGCATGATTTCATCATGCCTTCAAACCGAGAACTAAGTGCATGATTATATCATGTACGCAAATCCATACATGAGAAGATCATGTACTCACATTGTTATCAGTTTCACATGATTATATCATGTAAAG